>OW121743.1:39516002-39609277 GCA_933228675.1 Stomorhina lunata | reverse complement strand
AGAAAAATGTAAGTTTTTCTATAGAAAAATGTATGTTTTTCTATAGAAAAATGTAAGTTTTTCTATAGAAAAATGTATGTTTTTCTATAGAAAAATGTAAGTTTTTCTATAGAAAAATGTAAGTTTTTCTATAGAAAAATGTAAGTTTTTCTATAGAAAAATGTAAGTTTTTCTATAGAAAAATGTAAGTTTTTCTATAGAAAAATGTAAGTTTTTCTATAGAAAAATGTAAGTTTTTCTATAGAAAAATGTAAGTTTTTCTATAGAAAAATGTAAGTTTTTCTATAGAAAAATGTAAGTTTTTCTATAGAAAAATGTAAGTTTTTCTATAGAAAAATGTAAGTTTTTCTATAGAAAAATGTAAGTTTTTCTATAGAAAAATGTAAGTTTTTCTATAGAAAAATGTAAGTTTTTCTATAGAAAAATGTAAGTTTTTCTATAGAAAAATGTAAGTTTTTCTATAGAAAAATGTAAGTTTTTCTATAGAAAAATGTAAGTTTTTCTATAGAAAAATGTAAGTTTTTCTATAGAAAAATGTAAGTTTTTCTATAGAAAAATGTAAGTTTTTCTATAGAAAAATGTAAGTTTTTCTATAGAAAAATGTAAGTTTTTCTATAGAAAAATGTAAGTTTTTCTATAGAAAAATGTAAGTTTTTCTATAGAAAAATGTAAGTTTTTCTATAGAAAAATGTAAGTTTTTCTATAGAAAAATGTAAGTTTTTCTATAGAAAAATGTAAGTTTTTCTATAGAAAAATGTAAGTTTTTCTATAGAAAAATGTAAGTTTTTCTATAGAAAAATGTAAGTTTTTCTATAGAAAAATGTAAGTTTTTCTATAGAAAAATGTAAGTTTTTCTATAGAAAAATGTAAGTTTTTCTATAGAAAAATGTAAGTTTTTCTATAGAAAAATGTAAGTTTTTCTATAGAAATATGTAAGTTTTTCTATAGAAAAATATAAGTTTTTCTATAGAAAAATATAAGTTTTTCTATAGAAAAATGTAAGTTTTTCTATAGAAAAATGTAAGTTTTTCTATAGAAAAATGTAAGTTTTTCTATAGAAAAATGTAAGTTTTTCTATAGAAAAATGTAAGTTTTTCTATAGAAAAATGTAAGTTTTTCTATAGAAAAATGTAAGTTTTTCTATAGAAAAATGTAAGTTTTTCTATAGAAAAATGTAAGTTTTTCTATAGAAAAATGTAAGTTTTTCTATAGAAAAATGTAAATTTTTCTATAGAAAAAAGTGAGTTTTTCTGTAGAAAAAAGTAAGTTTTTCTATAGAAAAAAGTAAGTTTTTCTATAGAAAAAAGTAAGTTTTTCTATAGAAAAAAGTAAGTTTTTCTATAGAAAAAAGTAAGTTTTTCTATAGAAAAAAGTAAGTTTTTCTATAGAAAAAAGTAAGTTTTTCTATAGAAAAAAGTAAGTTTTTCTATAGAAAAAAGTAAGTTTTTCTATAGAAAAAAAGTGAGTTTTTCTATAGAAAAAAGTAAGTTTTTCCAGAGAAAAAAGTAAGTTTTTATATAGAAAAAAGTAAGTTTTTCTATAGAAAAATGTAAGTTTTTCTATAGAAAAATGTAAGTTTTTCTATAGAAAAATGTAAGTTTTTCTATAGAAAAATGTAAGTTTTTCTATAGAAAAATGTAAGTTTTTCTTAGAAAAATGTAAGTTTTTCTATAGAAAAATGTAAGTTTTTCTATAGAAAAATGTAAGTTTTTCTATAGATAAATGTAAGTTTTTCTATAGAAAAATGTAAGATTTTCTATAGAAAAATGTAAGTTTTTCTATAGAAAAATGTAAGTTTTTCTATAGAAAAATGTAAGTTTTTCTATAGAAAAATGTAAGTTTTTCTATAGAAAAATGTAAGTTTTTCTATAGAAAAATGTAAGTTTTTCTATAGAAAAATGTAAGTTTTTCTATAGAAGTTTTTCTATAGAAAAATGTAAGTTTTTCTATAGAAAAATGTAAGTTTTTCTATAGAAAAATGTAAGTTTTTCTATAGAAAAATGTAAGTTTTTCTATAGAAAAATGTAAGTTTTTCTATAGAAAAATGTAAGTTTTTCTATAGAAAAATGTAAGTTTTTCTAAAGAAAAATGTAAGTTTTTCTAAAGAAAAATGTAAGTTTTTCTATAGAAAAATGTAAGTTTTTCTATAGAAAAATGTAAGTTTTTCTATAGAAAAATGTAAGTTTTTCTATAGAAAAATGTAAGTTTTTCTATAGAAAAATGTAAGTTTTTCGATAGAAAAATATAAGTTTTTCTATAGAAAAAATTAAGTTTTTCTATAGAAAAAATTAAGTTTTTCTATAGAAAAAATTAAGTTTTTCTATAGAAAAAATTAAGTTTTTCTATAGAAAAAATTAAGTTTTTCTATAGAAAAAATTAAGTTTTTCTATAGAAAAAATTAAGTTTTTCTATAGAAAAAATTAAGTTTTTCTATAGAAAAAATTAAGTTTTTCTATAGAAAATATTAAGTTTTTCTATAAAAAAAATTAAGTTTTTCTATAGAAAAAATTAAGTTTTTCTATAGAAAAATTAACTTGTTCTATAGAAAAATTAAGTTTTTCTAAAGAAAAATGTAAGTTTTTCTAAAAATGTAAGTTTTTCTATAGAAAAATGTAAGTTTTTCTATAGAAAAATGTAAGTTTTTCTATAGAAAAATTAAGTTTTTCTATAGAAAAATTAAGTTTTTCTATAGAAAAATTAAGTTTTTCTATAGGAAAATTAAGTTTTTCTATAGGAAAATTAAGTCTTTCTATAGAAAAATTAAGTTTTTCTATAGAAAAATTAAGTTTTTCTATAGAAAAACCAAGTTGTTCTATAGAAAAATTAAGTTTTTGTATAATGTTTTCTAAAGTGTTAATTAAAGTTACAGAACCCGTTCTGAAATTTATATTTCTGAGTTTCTAAGATATTGTCCTATACGGTGTTCAAAAATGGGCATAATGCCTTGATCAGTTTTAGAGATATTTGCGAAAAAATTACAAGGTAATGTTAACAAATTACATAAAGGGTAAGAATTTTTAAGCGAAAAAATCGGTCAAAATAATTTCAGTGTGTGACCAAAAAAAATCAAAATTTACTTAACTTAAACTTGGAAATCCTGGAATAATTTATTGATGCACAGTGTAATTAGATCAAACAACATTATTAGCAGATTGCAAAATAAATTCATTCTTTTTTCAAAAATGTTTTATTTTAATCTCATCATTATTGTCATTATTGTCATTTATTCCTGTTTTCTTTTAATGAAATAAAAATCGGATTATAATCGGAGCGTTATGAAAACATTTGATGTTCGTGACGTAAACTAAAAGCAAAAATAAAACAATACAAATTAAAATAGAAATTCTTATTAAAAATATGTTTTTTTTTTGCATTTAATGCAAAAGAAGTTTTGTGATTAAATATAATGAAAATAATAATAGAGAGATTAAAACAATTAACGAGCGATTAATGTTTCATTTATTGAAAACTATTGAAATTGACAATTAACTATTAGGTTTTAAATAGAAGCAATACATAAGTATTTATAAAATATTAAGAATTTTTTGCTATTATTTCTTCTTCAATTAAGTTAAACGATTTAATTATAATTGACATTAATATGATATATAATTCGTGCAAAAATGTTTAATACTTAATTAATTAATGTTGATTTTGTTGTTAAGAAAAACTACTGTTTTTATGTACAACTTGGCTATCTTCAAATGACACAAATAATTATGGATATTTAAACATCTTAAGGTCTTGAAAGGGTAAAACCAGTCAAATTTTTTTTATTGCATATACTTAGGAGAGTCTTATGGCCTGTTTTTATAATTGGTTTCACACAGAAACCTTCGCTACATGAGTGAAAAAAACTGGTTTTGGTTCATATAAAACAAATGCCAGTTCTCTTTGAGTAAAATACGTAAGAAATGAAATCTTTGCATAAAATTTTGGTTCTTGTAATTGGATTTCACTCATCTATTGAGCCAAAAACAAACGACCAGAAAAAAGTAATCGTCGCCAATTTTTACAACAAAATTATGGATTTTTTTGATAAAAAATTTATTAGAAATATAAAATCTTTAATTTTCTTTAATTTAATTATATTAAAAATACCCTTTTAAGCAAAAAGTAACAAAAAATAAGTTTTTTTCCTATAAAATATATTTTTTTAAGAAAAAATATGTTTTTTGCAATAAAAAAATTTTGTTCCTTCAGAAAAAATACATTTTTTAAGAAAAAGAGTCAAATGTTTTTCTAAATAAAAAATGTTTATTAATTTGTAATTTTTATAAGTTCCATTTAAAAAAAAAAAAAGCATAACCCCACGCATGTGCATTCCTCGCTGGTTGAGCGGCAACTGAATAAAATATCAATAAACAATGAGTCGAAAGAAAACACTCAACTTTTGTTTTCTCAAGGGTTACCACTTTTTGGTAAAAAATGTATCGAGAAAGTAAACAATACTTGATATTTTAATACGGTGGCAATAAGTAAAATTGAAAAGAGAAAAAACTCACTTAACATAACGTAAGCTAGACGAATATTTTATATGAACTCATTTTCTTACGAAATCGCCTGCCACCAAACGTTCGCTTCAAAAATTAGACTATGTATAAAAACGGGCCATTAGAATGTAAAATATTGTGAGAAACAGTTAATTAAGGTTTTATATCTCTTTGGAAAGCTCATTAGTTATATGTACCATGCTATTACTGCAAATTATTAAAAACAAGTAAGAAAGCGCTACAGTCGGTCAAGTCCGACCATACGATACCCTTCACCACTAAGGTCAAAGGTGTTATTTTTCATGTATAAAGACAAATATTTGCTAAATTTTGCCATCATACAAACATTTTCCCAAAACTTATACATTTAACTTGTTTCCGTCATTTGGACTTATATGAGAGCTAGGGTCAAATGTGGCGAATTGATTACAGTTGTAACAAAAATTATGTATGCAAAAAATAGACTCAAAATTTTCAATATCTTTAGATTTACGAGCGTTTTAGTGATTTTTTTGTCTCATTTAGTGCGTTTTTAGAGAAGAGTTTGTATGGGAGCTATGGTCAAATGTGGACCGATTTTAACGAAATTTGGTACAGTGATTTAGGTTTACATAAGCAGTATTTGTTTTAAATTTCATGAATATTGATATTTGTGGCCAATATGTCAATTCCGGGAAGTGGGACCTATGGGAGGTACCATAAATAATGGACCGATTTTGACTAATTTCAATAGCCATGGCCCCATTATCAAAAAAATGATCTGTACAAAATTTCATCAAATTATCTTTAGAATTGCGACCTGTAGTTTGATTACAAGGTTTACATGAGAGTCCAGCCAACCAGCCAGACGGACGGACGGACGTCGCTAAATCGACTCAGCGTTACATACATCAGCACAAACTTATAATACCCTTTCCACCTATGGTGATGAAGGGTATAAAAAATAAAGAAATCCCTAATTTTTCCCAAAAATGTAACTGGCATGTCCATAATTTGGCGTCAAGTCGACACGCCGTCCCGATATTCGATCTAAATGAAGCTTGGTATTTGGATTTTTGGGGTCATATGCAAAAAATCGGGGGTACGTTTTTTTTGTAAAATGACTTTATAATGCATGTATATGTATATCAGAAAATATTTTTATTAAATTAAAATTAATAAACGTTTAATAAACTAATTGATTAATACAATATCATTTTATGTAAAGCAAATTAAAACAAGTAAGAGTGTTATA
This sequence comes from Stomorhina lunata, assembly GCA_933228675.1. NCBI lineage: Eukaryota > Metazoa > Arthropoda > Insecta > Diptera > Rhiniidae > Stomorhina > Stomorhina lunata. The sequence continues at coordinate 39,603,550 of OW121743.1, read as the reverse complement.
TTCGGCTGTGTCGAATCTTATATACCCACCATCAAGTTGTGTTAAATTTAGAAACATATCTCATATATCTACGAGGGTGCAACAAATTCAAAACGTGGACCAAATTGGAAAAAAGTTGTTACGCTAGTTGGTATTGTTGGTAAAATATTTGGAATAACTTCGGTTGCAGTAGCTTTATAGCTCAACATTTAAAAGTATGTAAGTGGTTTAACTAATATAGTTACTACGGTTCAACATTTAAAAGTATCTAAGTGGTTTCCGAAGTATTTACCTTGGACAAAATGCTGTTCCATAACCGAATATAGTTTTGCATTAATAAGCTGTTTCGTTGTGTTGATAGCAACACAGGTTCATATATTTTGTTAGGAGTTCCTAATGCATCTACCGTGTATAAAGTCTGGACCAAACATTGATTGATAGCTATCTAATTTCGTAGATGCAATCCTATATACTGAATGTACCTCCAAATCTTTTTGATTGTGGATATAAAAAGGAGATGTTATATATATATATAAGAACTATAGCTAAATGTTGACGGATCGTCACTAAATTTAATATACTGGCTGGTATTAGTATAAAGTTTATTTGTACAAAATTAAGTGACCATAGCTGACATAGTTTATAATTTAATAGCTTTTAACTGGCGTTTGTGGCATTTTAGTGGTTACCGGGAGCGGTTTTTATATGAAAGCTATGGTCAAAAATGGACCGATTTCTATAAAATTTGATATACTGACTGAAAGTTGCATAAAACTTCTCTGTTCTAAATTTAGTAGTCATAGATTTTACAACTTTATTCAATTTAGGGTTATATGGGAGCTCTAACTAAATGTGAACCGATTTTACCCATTTTCAGCGTTCAATTTTTACAACATATCGAAAACACTTTTGCTTAATTTTGTCTCGCTGGCTCTTGTAGTTAAGGAACTATCGCGTTTTTTTCTGACGGAAAGACGGACATAAACCGTATTTTCTTTTTGTATTTTTGTGTTTCCGTAAGTTTTTTATATGGGAGCTATGGTCAAATAGTAACCGATTGTAACAAAACTGGTTGGCATTGATATAAGACCACCTCGTGCTAAATTAAGTGGTTATATCTGTTATAGTTTTAGATTTATTGGCATTTAAGTGTATTTTAGGTGAAACTTTGGCTGTTTCCGTAATTTTTTTGTATGGGAGCTATGACTAAATGTGAACCAATTTTGATGAAATTTTATACGCTACCTAGGGCTTATACAAAACTTCTATATACTAAATTTTATCATCATAGCTATTATAGTTTGTTATTTATTAGCAAATAGGCGATTAGCGTAGGCGGGGTTATACGGGAGCTATGGTCAAATGTTGACCAATTTTGCCCAATTTCATTACCAGACGGACAGACAGACGGACAGACAGACGGACAGACAGACGGACATCGCTCAATCGTCTTATAATTTCATAATAATTCAGAATATATATTGTTTTTGATTTTTGAGCCAATATAAAGGAAATTACAAACGGAATGACAATTTCAATATACCCCCATTCTTTTTGATGGTGGGTATAAAAAGGGGATGTTATATATATAAGAACTATAGCCAAATGTTGACCGATTATTATAAAATTTAATTTTATCTAACTGACAGACGGACATAAACCCCGTTTTCTTTTTGTATTTTTGTGTTTCCGTAAGTTTTTTATATGGGAGCTATGGTCAAATGGTGACCGATTGTGATAAAATTTTGCACACTGGCTGGCATTCACATAAAACTTCCTTGTGCTAAATTAAGGGCCAAAGATATTACAGTTTATTATTTGTTGGCATTTAAGTGAATTTCAGGTGGAATTTGGGCTGTTTGCATAAGTTTTTTGTATGGGAACTTTGGTTAAATGTGAACCGATTTCGATGAAATTTTATATGCTACCTAGGGCTTATGTAAAACTTCTAAACACCAAATTTTGTTGTTATAGCTGTTATAATTTGTCATTTATTAGCAAATAAGCGATTAGCCTAGACGAGGTGATACGGGAGCTATGGCCAAATATGAACCGATTTTTCCCGATTTCAATACCAAAATTTTCCAAGAAATGAAGAATATTTGTGCCAAATTTCAATGACCTATATTCTTCCGTTAAGGTTTTATCGTGCCGACAACAAACAGACAGACACACAGACGGACAGACAGACGGACATACAGACGAACATCGCTAAATCGTCTTAGAATCTCATAAGGATTCAGAATATTCTTCAATTTTGGTTTTTGAGCCAATATTAAGGAAATTACAAACGGAATGAAAATCTAAATATACCCCCATTCTTTTTGATGGTGGGTATAAAAATTGTCAAGCGAAAATTAAAGCAATATGCACCAAAATTATTAGGTCGAGGGAAGTTAACCGCTGCAGGTTTTCGAGAAATAATATTTTTAAAACTGTACTGGGAAACAGGCCATGATGGTATACATGGCAACGAGTCTGTAGATTAACTAAACCTGATGGATCAGACTTGAATTTAAATACTTTATTCGATGAAGTGATAATTGCTAAATATGGTTCAGTGGATTAAGCCATTGACACGCTTATACCTTCCAATTTTAAAGACGACAACAAGACAAGTACTCTTCATATGATATCCAATTTTAACCCCAAAACATAAATTTTGAGTTATCTCATTATTTACATAAACAAGCGATATACTTATACGAGTATATTCAAAAATTCAAATAACTTCCAATTAATTTATCTTAAATATTTGACCTCTTTTTAACTAAAACATATTTTATTAAGCAAAACAATTAATATTAAATATTAACTTTGAATCAAGTTTGAGCTATTATTTTTCTTCATCTCAACAAGTTTCTGCTGCTATTTTGAATATTTATAATTTATTACATTTTGAGCTCTTGTACATCCTTTGAAAAATGTTTGAAATAAATTTTATACAACCAGTTACTGTTTTCTCCTGCTGCTACTGCTACTATTGCTCTTTTGTATTTAAATCTGTATCTGCGTCGAAAGTTAAGTAAAATCATTTATAATTGCTTTTCAAAAAAAAAAAAAAAAGAATGAAAGGGATACGGAAAAGCTGATTTTCCTTTTGTATTCATTGTACAGTACGAGTATCTTATAGGATCTATGTTGAAATTATATAAAAGAAAGTGCAGAGTTCTTGCAGTATTTGAAACCTCTAGAGGCATGATGCACAAGATTTTGTTGACCTTTTGACTCAACGTCATTAAGATTGTAATACAATAAAAAAAATGATATTATATGATACTCCAAACACTTGTTTGCCACAATATATGTATGTATGTACGTGTATGTATATATACATTATATAGCGTAGCATTTATATTGTTGTAAGTGTTGAAAAAGAGAGCTAAAAGGTTTCAGGCCTTACGAAAGGCCTAGAAATTTTTCTTATACATTTAAAAAATTTTAAATTCACTTTTTAGCTTTCAATGAAAATAGAACAAAATGTTTTTAATAGCCTACGATTACATCATCGATTGTCACACAATTTTGTGGTATAAAAATTGTTGCAAGTGTAAATCTAAAGTAAATGCCTTTTTATACCCACCATCAAAAAGAATGAGGGGTATATTGAGATTGTCATTCCGTTTGTAATTTCCTTAATATTGGCTCAAAAATCAAAAACGATATATATTCTGAATCCTTATGAAATTCTAAGACGATTGAGCGATGTCCGTCAGTCTGTCCTTCTGTCTGTTGAAATCACGATAACACCTAAACGAAAGGAGCTAGCTCACAATATTGAGATTGTCATTCCGTTTGAAATTTCCTTAATATTGGTTCAAAAACCAAAAGCGATATATATTCTGAATCCTTATGAAATTCTAAGACGATTGAGCGATGTCCGTCTGTCTGTCCGTCTGTCTGTTGAAATGACGATAACGCCTAAACGAAAGGAGCTAGCTCACTGAAACTTAGTAAAAATATTCTTCATCTCTAAAAAAAATTTTGGTATTGAAATTCGGCAAAATCGGTTCACATTTGACCATAGCACCCGTATAACCTCGTATAGGCTAATTAATAAATGACAAATTATAACAGCTATGACCATAAAATTTGGTATACAGTTTACATCAGCCCCAGGCAGCGCGTAAAATTTCATCAAAATCGGTTCACATTTAGCCATAGCTCCCATACAAAAAACTTACGAAAACAGCCTAAATTTCACCTAAAATACACTTAAATGCCAATAAATCAAAAAGTATAACAGATATATGCACACCAGCCAGTGTGCAAAATTTTGTCGCAATCCGTCACCATTTGACCTAGCTCCCATATAAAAAACTTACGAAAACACAAAAATTCAAAAAGAAAAGGGATTTGTGTCCGTCTGTCCTTCAGATAAAATCGCGATAGCTCCTTAACTACAAGAGCTAGTAAGACTAAATTAAGCACAAGGAAGTCTTATTTCAATGCCAGCCATATAACCCCTCCCCGGGAAACACATTAATGCTGATAAATTGAATACAATTGTACTAGCTATGACGATTAAATTTTAAATAGGGAAGTTTTATGCAATTTTTGATCAGTTTATCAAATTTTATAGGAATCAGTCCATATTTGACTTTAGGTTTCATATAAAAAACACTCACGGAAACCAAAAATTTTAGCAAAGGCCAGTTAAAAGCTATTAAATTGGAAACTATAATAGCTATGGCCACTGAATTTTGCAAGAATAAGCTCTATATATATACCAGCCAGTGTGTAAATTTGTTACAATCGGTCAACATTTGGCTATAATTCTTATATATATAACATCCCCTTTTTATATCTACAATCAAAAAGATTTGGAGGTACATTCATTATATTAAGACTGCACCTATGAAATTAGATAGGCATCAATCAATGTTCAGCCCAGACTTTATATATGATGAATGCATTAGGAACTCCTAACGAAATATATGGACCTGCCGTATTACTATTAACGTGTTTAGCCTAACTACATATTAAGCACAACGAAAAGTATTTAACAACTTATTAATGTAAAACTATACCCGGTTATGAGACCGAATTTTGATCAAAGTAAATACTGGGGACACCACTAAAATATTTTTAAATGTTGAACTATAAAGCTACGGCAACCGAATTTAGTCCAAAGGTTTTACCAGCAATACCAATTAGCTTAGCAATTTGTTCAGTTTTGGTCCAGATTTTGAATTAGCTCCACCCTGTTTCTGAATTTAACACAACTTGATGGTGGGTATATAAGATTCGGCACAGCCGAATATAACACTCTTACTTGTTTTTCTTATAAATGCATTAAAATCATTAAATGCAATGTCATTGTACGAGAGAAAGACATGAAAAGTTTAGTGAGTCAATCACAATAATGTGATACCCTATAGCACACTAAAAAGAATTCGTATATCAGCAAAAACTTATTATGCTGGTGATGGAAAGTATTAATAGAGTCTTGTTGTTTCTCTCAATTAGTCTTGATTTTGTTAGACCAAATCCCATTATAACTATTTTCATAAGGTTATCTCTGTAAGGCTTGATAAAAATCGGGAGAAGTGTTAACCGACGCCAAAGGAAATAAGTTTGAATAATGATTTTGAAATATCTAAAGCCATCTCTTTTTTACTCATAATCTAGCGTATTCACCTCAAATTGTGTAGGATATAAAGGTTAGTTCTTTCATGACCTCCTATATCTTAGATAAATATGTGAGAATAGTCCTTTCATTACTCTTTAGGTCTTGAATTGCATTTATGTTTTAAATTCTGGTACGTGCTGAGTTTTTTGTACTCTCGTGGGTAAAAGTACACAATTATATTAAAGTACTCGAAATGTTTCTTCCAAGATTAGGAAACTCGTAATAATGTTGATTTTTTTCTTGATGCTCTCATTCAATTTTTCCTTTTACTTTTATTTTAAAGTTTTAAATAATAACGTTCTTTGTATTTGTATCTATAAAGTTGAAGAGGCTGCACTGTAAGAGTCAAGTCATATGACAATAATAAATTATATTCCGGATTGTATGTGAAATGTAATGAAAACGTATTCTTCCGACAAAAAGTGAAAATAAAAAATTCGTTTTTTTCTTTTATTAATTTTATTTCTTTTCTTTGTTTAAACTCAGCTGGGAATTAAGGGCTTAAAATTAAATACTGCCCTCTCGCACTTTCCACCCACATTTCCACTGAAATGAACAAAAGCCATAAGAATAATAAATTGCATTTACTGTTAGTACAATTCATATTTATTTAATTTTACTTTAAATAAAAAAAAAATTGTATGAAAAAAGAAAATTGTCGTGAAAATAAATGAAAATTAAAAGATTTTTAAATTCTACCAACAAAAACAAAAACAACAGGATTTTGTGTCTAAAGACGCATTAAACAATTTTTCATACGCGCTGTTGGATTTTTATTAATGATGGCGTATTCCGAACTCAACTGAACGCATCTCAACGTCTTCGCCTTAACAATAAAAAATTATTTAAAAATCACTTTTTTTTATTATTTATTTTTCGCAGCGTCTTCTCGGATCTTAATATTGTGGTTTTTGTGTCGTTTTACGGCAAAATTTAAATAAAGAAAATAATTGTCGTTATCGATTTTTGCTACTGACAACTTTTGTGTTTCTTGTGACAAAGTGGAAAATCGCAGAATTTTTTTAATAATGATTAATTGCTTATTATTTTCTGAAAACTGATTTAAAAAAATCATTAATATTAATTTCCTTTAAAAGTATTAATACATGCAATTTACACAAAATTTATGTTAATCAGAAATAATAAATAAAGTAATAAGTATAAATAAACATTTTTCAGAGCCTGTAGTAAATTTACAGATTTTTTACCCATTATTTTTATACCCACCATCAAAAAGAATGGGGGGTATATTGAGATTGTCATTCCGTTTGTAATTTCCTTAATATTGGCACAAAAATCAAAATATTCTGAATCCTTATGAAATTCTAAGACGATTGAGCGATGTCCGTCTGTCTGTCCGTCTGTCTGTCTGTTGAAATCACGATAACGCCTAAACGAAAGGAGCTAGCTCAATGAAACTTAGTACAAATATTCTTCATCTCTGAGAAAATTTTGGTAATGAAATTGGGAAAAATCGGTTTGTATTTGACCATAGCTCCCGTATAACCTCGGCTACGCTAATCGCTTATTTGCTAATAAATAACAAACTATAAAAGCTATAATGATAAAATTTGGTATATAGAAGTTTGCCGCAAGCCCTAGGCAGCATATAAAATTTCATCAAAATCGGTTCACATTTAGTCCACAAAAAACTTACGGAAACAGCAAAAATTGCACCTAAAATACACTTAAATGCCAATAAATCTAAAACTATAACAGATATAATCACTTAATTTAGCACGAAAAGGTCTTATGTCAATGCCAACCAGTGTGTACAATTTTGTCACAATCGGTCACCATTTGACCATAGCTCCCATATAAAAAACTTACGGAAACACAAAAATACAAAAAGAAAAGAGGGTTTGTGTCCATCTGTCCGTCAAATAAAAGCGCGATAGCGCCTTATCGAAAATGGCTACAGCAACAAAATTTAACAAAAGAAAGTCTTATGTGAATGCCACCCAGTGTGCAAAATCTTGTTACAATCGGTTACTATTTGACCATAGCTCCCATATAAAAAACTTACGGAAACACAAAAATACAAAAAGAAAACACGGTTTATGTACGTCTTTCCGTTAGAGAAAAGCGCGATAGTTCCTTAACTACAAGAGCTAGAGAGACAAAATTTAGCAAACGTATTTTCGATATGTTGTGAAAATTGTGCGCTGAAAATGGGTAAAATCGGTTCACATTTAGTTAGAGCTCCCATATAGCCCTGCCCCGGGAATTACATTTATGCTGATAAATTTAATAAAATTGTAAAATCTATGACTACTACATTTAGAACAGAGAAGTTTTATGCAACTTTCAGTCAGTATGTCAAATTTTATAGAAACCGGTCCATTTTTGACCATAGCTTTCATATAAAAACCGCTCCCGGTAACCACTAAAATGCCACAAACGCCAGTTAAAAGTTATTAAATTATAAACTGTGTCAACTATGACAACTAAATTTTGCACAAATAAACTTTATACCAATACCAGCCAGTATATTAAATTTGTGACAATCGGTCAACATTTGGCTGTAGTTCTTATATATATAACATCCCCTTTTTAAATCTACAATCAAAAAGATCTGGAGGTACATTCAATATATTAAGATTGCATCTGCGAAATTAGATAGCTATCAATCAATGTTTGGTCCAGACTTTATACACGGTTGATGCAATAGGAACTTCTAACAAAATATATGAACCTGCCGTGTTGCTATCAACATGTTATTAATGTGAAACTATATTCGGTTATGGAACAGCATTTTGTCCAAGGTAAATATTTGGGAAACCATTTTGATACTTTTAAATGTTGAACTATAGTAAATATACCACTGCAACTAAATTTAGTCCAAATATATTACCAACAATACCATATTTGGTCAACATTTTGAATTAGCTGCACTCTCATACAACTTGATGGTGGGTATACAAGATTCGGCACAGCCGAATATAACACTTTTACTTGTTATATCTACAATCAAAAAGATTTGGAGGCACGTTCATTATATTAAGATTGCACCTATGAAATTAGATAGACATCAATCAATGTTCAACCCTGACTTAATATATGATGAATGCATTAGGAACTACTAATGAAATATATGGTCCTGCCGTATTAAGCACAACGAAAAGTATTTAACAACTTATTAATGTAAAACTATACCCGGTTATGAGAAAGAATTTTGACCAAAGTAAATACTTGGGAAACCACTAAAATACTTTTAAATGTTGAACTATAAAGCTACGGCAACCGATTTTAGTCCAAAGGTTTTACCAACAATACCAATTAGCTTAGCGATTTTTTCAGTTTTGGTCCAGATTTTGAATTAGTTGCACCCTTGTAGATATATGAGATATGTTTCTAAATTTAAAACAACTTGATGGTGGGTATATAAGATTCGGCACAGCCGAATATAACACTCTTGCTCGTTAATTATGAAAAAAATTGCGTATTTATTCTAGATCCCTTCGAAATTATTAGATGATTAAACGATGACAACAAGATCTTGTTTTTCTTTCAATATAAAGCTTTAATTGTATATCACATTTTTATAGCCACCTCCAAAAAGAATGGTGGGTATATTGAGTCCTTCCGTTTGTAATTTCCTTAATATTGGCTCAAAAACCAAAAACGATATATATTCTGAATCCTTATGAAACTCTAAGACGATTGAGCAATGTCCGTCTGTCTGTCAGTCTGTCTGTCTGTTGATAACGATAACGCCTAAATGAAACGAGCTAGCTCACTGAAACTTAATAAAAATATTCTTCATCTCTGAATTTTGGTATTGACATTGGGCAAAATCTGTTCACATTTGACCATAGCTCCCGTATAACCTCGTCTAGGCTAATCGCTTATTTCTTAATAAATGACAAATTATAGCAGCTATGCTGATAAAATTTGGTATATAGAAGTTCTACATTAGCTTTAGGCAGCATATAAAATTTCATTAAAATCGGTTCACATTTAGCCATAGCTCCTATACAGAAAACTTACGAAAACAGCCTAAAATTCAGCTAAAATACACTTAAATGCCAATAAATCTAAAAGTATAACAGAAATAACCACTAAATTTGGCACAAGAAAATCTTATGTCAATGCTACCCAGTGTGCAAAATTTTCTCGCAATCGGTCACTATTTGACCTAGCTCCCATATAAAAAACTTACGAAAACACAAAAATTCAAAAAGAAAAGGGGATTGATGATAAAATCATGATAGCTCCTTAACTACAAAAGCTAGTAAAACTAAATTAAGCACAAGGAAGTCCTATGTCAATGTCAGCCAGTGTGCAAAATTTTGTTACAATCGGTCACCATTTGACCATGGCTCCCATATAAAAAACTTATGTAAACACAAAAATACATAAAGAAAATGTTGTTTATGTCCGTCTGCCCGTCAGATAAAAGCACGATAGCGCCTTAACGAAAAGAGCTAGAGGGACAAAATTTTACAAAAGTATTTTGGATATCTTAAAAGCGATGTGTGTTGAAAATGCACAAAATCGGTTCTAATTTAGTTAGAGCTCCCATATAACCCCGCCCCGCGAAACACATTAATGCTGATAAATTGAATACAATTGTAATAGCTATGACGATTAAATTTAAAATAGGGAAGTTTTAAGCAAGTTTTGATCAGTTTATCAAATTTTATAGGAATCAGTCTATATTTGACTTTAGCTTTCATATAAAAAACACTCACGGAAACCAAAAATTTTAGCAAAGGCTAGTTAAAAGATATTAAATTAGAAACTATAATAGCTATGGTCACTAAATTTTGCAGGAATAAGCTCCATATGTATACCAGCCAGTGTGTAAAATTTTGTTACAATCGGTCTACATTTGGCTATTATTCTTATATATATAACATCCCCTTTTTATATCTACAATCTGTAATGTACACCAACATATTGCTATCAATAAAATCTTAAATCATATCGAAGTGACAAATGTTGAGGTATTAGAGACAAGTTTTACATGAACAAAAAAAATTTATTTTAATCCAAAGGAGGACGTGGGAGCCATTGAGAAGGCTAACTTCAGTCGGGCGGGGGGTTCGTGTCCTCTTCAGTTAAAATGGTCTCTAAACACCTGGTTACAAAAAAAATTATTATAGACTCCCGTTTAGTAAATGGGTATATAACTCTGACTCTACTTTACTACAAAACTGTTCAACTAAAAAAAGAACGCCCTGTTGACCAGACACTACAAATAACAAATGCAACCATTACCAAATATTTTCATGGGTCTCCTGATGTAATTGGAGCCCTGAGCCTTTCTTCACCATACCCTACCATGGTTCTTTAGGCTAACATTCTGAATAGAACCCCAAAAGGAAGAAAATCTACATTGTTACTCGCTCACCGAAAGAAAACTTCTTTAAATTTAAAGATCCATTATTACAATTATGTTTTTATTCAAAACATTAAATTTCAAATATTGAGCAAAAGTGTAAACTTTTAATAAACTTAATATAATTCATATACATATTCATAATATCTTATTAGTAGTTTTAAGAAAAATTCAAATTCGTTTTAATATATTAACTTTACATTAAACTATGAAAAGAGCATATTAGTTAACGTTATTTTAATATAAGAAGTGAAATTCAAAAAATCTTATACGCGAGCGAAAACTAATATCAATTAAAATTTAAGTTCAAAATAACTTCATTCGTTTTACGAATTCGATTATAGCAAAATGAAACAAAACTAAAGTTTGGGAATCACTTACACATATTAATTAACATTACAATTGTAACAGGTACTCTCAATAATTAACATTTTTGTGTAAAATGTTACTTTGCAGTGTAAATAAATAGCTTTTAATGTTTGATGAACAATGTTCGATCGAACATTGTTGATCTATTATTATTTAAATATATATGCAAATAAACAAAAAAATGGTTTGATACACTCACCAATATTACAAATGTTTGTTGCTGCTGTTGATCATTGAGGCCTCGATGATTCTGCTAGCGATGTTGGTTGAGAAAAATTATTATTTAAATTGTTTTTGTTTGTGCATATGATGGTTTGGAACTTTGATATTTCTTAAGTAGTTACGTTAATATACGGCTTTTAAATACTCTACTTTAATCGCGAAGTTGATCTGATATTTTCAGATTTCATAGTAAATTTTAAAAGATTATAATTATAGGGGAGTAAAATTAAGTAAAAGAATTATGATTAAGTATTAAGTTGAATTATAGCAAACTTTAAGTTAGTTTTAGGAATTAGGTTTAAATTAATTTAAAAAAATTACAAATTTTATAGTATAAATTTAGAAAGAGTATAAATTATTTTGAAAGTTATTTCTTTTATAAGAACTTTAGTGACAAAATTGATTATGATTAAACTGTATAAGATGTAGATTTTGAATTTAAGATTTTTTTAATTGAAATATTTTAAAATTTGGTTTTTATACTGAAAATAGCAAAATCAAATGCACGTAATATTCAGATTACTTATCTAAATCTTAGGTTAATTTTCAGATGATGTAAGAATAATGATGAGGTGTTATACAATCCTGGGTGATTTGAGACATAGGTTAGGTAACCTCAATTTAGACATAGTTTATAGAATTGCTTTATAAAATGTGGTTAACTTTTTAATATTTGTTGGGGATAGATGATTGAAAACGGTAAATGCTATGTATGAGGTGGTTTTGATGAATTTTTTATATAAGCTTTCTGATGCTATGGATTCTTTTTCGGTGCTGCTGTGGACGGATTTTCTTGGACAATTAATTCGGACAAAACTGGTGACATCTGACTGATTTTTTTTATAAAAACTCTGATGACAGGCTTTCTATGGGCTGTGTTGGCTTTTGGAACCTTGGAAAAAAATCTAAATCATTCCCGGTGGCCAAGCTCTTAAACCACGAGAATGATAAGATTTCCGTAAAATTTCCTAAAAGTTGGAATATGAACACTATTTAGGCTAGGAAATATTGAATTCTTTAAAACATCACTTATTACCTCTTTGGAGTGCACAAATTTCTTTTCTTATTAAATTTGTTTGATTTGAAACAAAATCTTTTTATGAAACCACTAAAATCCACTATTTATAATTTTTAGTTATGATCACGTTTTAAAAATATAAAGAAACTTTTCTTTCAAGAGGTGCTATACCGTAGGATGTTTAGAGGTAAAAGAATTTTTAAATGTTAAAAGTCTTAAAAAGAAATCTTATTGAAAATATTCATCGATGGAAAAATACCGCAAAACTATGTTAAAGAGATGAGTGGTATTAATTAATAAACATATTAAAGAATTTTGGTAGCCATAAATTTCTCTCAGTAATTTACTTTACATTACATAGCGAGGACATAAACCTCTGTTAAGGTACATTAGAGATGTGAGTTATATTTAGATGTAAAGTCTTTAATTTGACATGGTGTAAAATATGTAAAATTTGTATTTTAAACAATGCGCATTACAAAACCGCATAATTCTTATCTCTTAGATAGTAGAATGAGGCGGAAATCTAGGACTTGATGTCCTTTGCATGAAAGGTTCCGAGTTTTTTCCCGTCCATATCTTCCAATTTATAGTAATTGTTACCAATTTTTTCGGACACTTTGGCTTTTAAAAATAAGGGAGCTAATTTAGCATTGAAATTTTTACCAAGGGAACTTTGAGCAAAATTTCTTCTAAATACAATTTGTCCAACTTGAAATGATATGGGTCTTGTGCGAAGATTGTATCGATCTCTGTTAAGTTCATTCGCTTGAACTATATTCTTTCTCAATTCCTTACGTAATAACGTGAGTTGATCTTCTCGACATATATTTACACTGGATTCATCCAACAGATTCAGATTTTTGAGTACGGTATACGATTCTCCATGAGTAATCATGTTAAATCCAAATACTGCTCTATAAGGCGAACATTTTATGGAATTATGGTATGTGTTCCTAAGAGCACAACTAATTGCAGTAATGTTTTCATCCCAAAGACGCTGATCATCTTTCAGATAAGCTCGTATACCTGCTATAATCGAACGGTTAACCCTTTCAGAGGCGTTCGACTGTGGTGAGTAAACTGCAGTAAATATGTGTTTAATACCTAGCCTGGTCATGAAAGCTTTAAAATCGTTTGCTTTGAATTGTGAGCCGTTATCTGAAACGATTGACTCAGGCACACCATACGTGTGGAAAATGTTTCCTGAGAGAAAATTAATAATGTTGGTGGAATTAAATTTCTTTAAAGGACAAAGCCAATGGTATTTTGTAAGGTGGTCCAAAACAATCAATAAGCCTATGTAGCCATTCTTGCTACGAGGATAAGGTCCTAACAGATCTATGAAAAGACGTTGAAAAGGTCGAATTGAAGTAACTGGTTGGCCCATTTCCGGTTTTAAAACTATATTAGGCGATTTTGTAGCCTTACATACTTCACATTCACGTACAAAATTTCTAACATCCCTAACAATTCCTGGCCAAAAGAAATGTCTTCTCAAAACTTCTAATGTTTTAGCCATTCCACCATGTACAGTTATAAAAGTGTTGTGTATTCTAGAAATCAATTCTTTGCGCAAGTTTGTTGGAATCCAGAGTTTCCAGGCGTTTTGATCTATATCGTCGACTCCGGTATAATGATCAGTTCGTATATAAACATAATTATCTACTATTTTGATGTCTGAAAACTTAGCTTGGTTTTCTATTACTCGTTTCTTAAGGTTCAAATAATCTTCATCTTGAAAATGTTTCGATTTCAAATCTATTTCCGGTCCATTATATTCTATACTTAGTAGTTCATCGTAAACTATTCGAGAGAGAGCATCAGGCACCACATGGTCTTTGCCTCTACGGTGGCTAATAGTAAAATTTAGGGATTGTAGTTTTAAAGCCCAACGAGCCAATCTTCCTGTCAAATCTGGTTGCTTCATTAGCCACTGAAGAGACGAATGGTCCGTAATGACTTCAAATTCTTGCATTTCAAGGTAGCATCTAAATTTCTTGATGGCTTCAATCGCCGCTAGACATTCTCTTTCTGTCACGCTATAGTTGCGTTGAGATGAATTAAGCTTTTTAGACATGTATCCAATAGGTCTCTCTTGTTCTTCTTCATCTAATTGGACTAGTACGGCTCCAATACCATAGTCTGATGCATCGCAATGTAGATAAAACTTTTTCGTAAAATCTGGGTTAATTAGTACAGGAGTTGTGGTCAAAACGTGTTTGATATTTTCAAAAGCTTCTTGAGCTGCAGGGGTCCATTCAAACTTACGTTTGGTTGATAGGGTTTCGGTAATCGGGAATACCAAGGTTGAAAAATTCTGGATAAACCTGCGGTACCATCCTGCAAGACCAATAAAGCCACGAACCTGCTTTATATTCTTAGGTATAGGCCATTTTAAAATTGAATCTATTTTGTCAGGGTCCGTTTTTATCCCACCGTTTCCAATAATAAATCCTAAGTATTTTACTTCGGTGACACAAAATTTACTTTTAGCTACGTTTATGGTAAGGTTAGCCCTACGAAATTCATTTGCTATACGAGCTAAAATAGTTAAATGAGACGAAAAATCCTCCGATACAATGACAAGGTCATCCAAATATCCAAAAACACAGTTTTTTAAGTCAGCTGGTATCAATTCATCAATTAAGCGACTCATTGTTTGGGGCGCATTACATAACCCGAAGGGCATTACAACGAACTGATATAATGGCCTTCCGGGCACTGTAAAGGCTGTAAGGGATTTTGCTTCATCGGCCAGGCCGATTTGCCAGTATGCATCTTTTAAATCAAGCTTTGTAATAAGATTTGCTTTTGGCAATCTTGAAAAGATTCCTTCTATACTTGCCAAAGGGTAAGCATCTTTTTTTGTGACGAAGTTTAATTTTCGTGCATCTAAGCAAAGACGTATTTTATTTGGCTTAACCACTAATCGCATGGGGGAACTCCATGGTGAGGACGATGGTTCGATTACCCCTAAAGATAGCATACGATCGATTTCCTGGTACATAAGTTTTTCCACAGCGGGAGAAACTGGATAAAATCGTTGTTTAATTGGTTTCGCGTTTGCAACATCAATGTCATGTTTGATGAGACTAGTTCTTCCTAGGCCATCGGTTTCGAAATTCGGAAATAAACTAATAATAGAAGACAACTGTTGAGATTGACTTAAAGTTAATGGATAAGAATGATCATCGGGCAAAGCAGACTTTTTAATATTGACAGACTTGACATCAGACATTTTTTCGAATGCAGACAAAGCGGACGAATCAGACGGACTGTCAGATGAACGGAGTGAAAAATCGGAAATCATTGCAGAATCAAATATATCTGGAGCTAGTTTAAAAGTTTGCCAAAAATCTATACCTAATATCAAACGCTGTGATATTGATGGAACTATTAATAATTTAATTTGATGAATTTGATTTTTAAAATTGATATCAGTGACTAAATAACCAAGTGTTTTTTGAATTTTGCCGTCGGCGGTTTTTACGATAGTTTTAAAATTGACAAAATTTTCATAACTTGAAAAATCGTTAGTTGCTAGAGTAGAACCAATACAAGACACATTTGCGCCTGTATCTAACAGACCATATTCTGTGAAATTTAAAAACTTTACTTTAGCGTAAAAACGCTTATCTTGTGGATTATTAACCACGGAGGAAATGACAAAATGGGATAATATTTTCCTTCTTTTAAAATAATTTCGTAACCTTACTGTAGATCTCTTGGGGGATCTATTAGGAAAATAAGTTAAAGCATTTGCTTGCAAAATTGTGTTTCGTTTTTCCATATATTCTTGAAAACGTTGATGAAATGGACGAATTGGGTAAAGTATTTTGTCTTGTGAAA
Organism: Stomorhina lunata; assembly: GCA_933228675.1. Taxonomy (NCBI): domain Eukaryota; kingdom Metazoa; phylum Arthropoda; class Insecta; order Diptera; family Rhiniidae; genus Stomorhina; species Stomorhina lunata. The sequence goes on along the minus strand of OW121743.1, from coordinate 39,587,134 downwards.
TAGTAATTTTGGGAGAAATTTTAGGTTTTTTTTTTTTTTTTTTTTTTTTTTTTAGGACCAGCATTCAGGGGATGACCCCTACTTATGCAATGCATTGTGTTGGAACTAGGAAAATAGGTTATGGGAGGGTGGATAGATGGAGTAGTGTTTATGGACATTTGATTTGAACTTTCCTATATTGCAACTGGCAGGAAAAATTTCTGCGGGAAGTAAATTCCACATACGAACTGTACGGCTAAAGAATGAATTTTCTCTGTAGTGTGTTGTTCTGTCTACTGGCCAATCGACTACGAAGGGATGAGCTCTAACAGATAGACGTGTATTGCGTAAAAAAATTCTAGTTTCGGGAACGAGTTCCCTGATTTCATTAGAGCACATTCCAAAGTAGTAACGATAGAACAGTGTGACACAACCCACATTGCGACGGTGCTCCAGTGAATCAATAGAGTTGGATACCCTACTGTCACCAATAAGCACCTTCGCCCTCTCCTGTACTCGGTCAAGAAGCTCCAAAATAGACTTTGAAGCACCGGCCCATACATGAGAGTTGTATTCCATTTTCGGTCGGATATAGGTGGTATAAATAGTAAGGAGATCAGATGAAGTGAAGTATGTCTTGCACCGTTTTAGAAAACCGAGACACTTGAATGCTTCTTTCGACACTTGAAAAATGTGTTCAGTCCACCGGACATCACATTGAATTCTCATGCCCAGAACATCAAGAGTATCTGATTCCTCGATATTTTCACCACCCATTAATACAGATGAAGTAACATGATCCGCCGTGCGTTTATGCGTGAGCATACAACATTGAGTTTTCCGCGCATTAAAATCGACTCTATTCGCACGACCCCATTCTGAGATTGCTTCTAAATCGCGGTTTAATGATTCATTCATGTTTTGCCTCATAGTACCAATCTCTAAAGGGTTTGGTCTATGATTGAATGAATACGAATGGCAAATGTTACTATCATCTGCAAAAGAGTAGATAGGATTGGAAGTTTGACGTAGAAGGTCGTTTATAAAGATAAGAAATAGAGTAGGAGAAAGAACGGAGCCTTGCGGTACCCCTGAATTTAGCTTGAACTCGTTTGATGAGATCCCATCTACAACAACTCTTATAGTGCGATCTCTGAGGAAGCTCGATATAAATCGAGAGAAGATATTACCGACACCAAAAGCAATAAGTTTTGATAGAAGTGCTCCGTGCCACACTCTATCAAACGCCTTGGAAATATCCAGAGCCACAACTTTACTTTCGCCAAAACGGTGTATTGAATGACACCATTTTTCCGAAAGGAAGGCTAGCAGGTCTCCCGTAGAGCGTCCCCTACGAAATCCATACTGGCGGTCGCTTAGTAGGTTGTTAGATTCCAGATATTTCACAAGATGGTGGTTTACCATACTCTCCAAAACTTTGGAGAGTGCAGAACAAATTGCTATTGGGCGGTAATTTTCAGGGTTGGTAGCCTCACCCTTTTTAGGGATTGGCGTTACATTAGCAACCTTCCAACACCGAGGAAATGTACCAGCTTGGTACAAGGTGCTGAAAAGGTTGGCTAATGGACGCGAAAGCGTCGAACAGCACTGCTTCAAGACCAGTGCTGGAATGCCATCCGGCCCTGAAGACTTGTTTATGTTGAGATCTGCTAAAACCCTTTTTACAGCACGGGCGCGAAAGAATATCTTTGGCATAGTTACAGATACTCTTTCGAGCTCGGGCGGAGGTTGAGTGCTTTCCGGCAAGCGGGAATTGCTTGCAAATAATTCAGCTAAAAGGTTAGCTTTGTCAACCGGGTCAGTGAATGTTTGACCATTCTTTAAAAGAGAAGAAATTGAAGAACTAGCATTATTCTTAACTCTTTTAACGAATGACCAGAAACTCTTGCTGCCCCGAGGAGCAGCAAGAATTTTAGTACGAAGACGCTGCTCGTACAGAGCTTTTTCACGTCTTAATACTTTGGCACATGTACGCCTTGCACGTTTGCGTTGCAAATCAGTAACTGGATTTTGGTTATTGCGCCAGTTTCTGAAAGCTTCCTCTCGGGATCTGACTGCTTGTTTGCACGTCTGATTAAACCAAGTTTTTACCTTTGGTTTAATCGAAATGTTTTTCACTGGGATAAACATTTTCATTCCCAGCTTAATAACATTAGAAACCATTTCCGCCGAGGCATTGACATTACTGTCGAGGAAACACAGTTTCCAGTTAAAATGCCTATAGAATTCGTTGAGCTCTGCCCAACGACCTTTTTCGTATAGAAAAATTGAACGTTTCGTAGCTGTTTGCGAAATGCTGCGAAGTGAGGAGAGCGAAAAAGAGGCGGAAATGGTACAATGATCGGAATTTCCGAGAGGTGCAAGAACCTTTACTTCATACTTATCAGGGTGTGAAGTAAGGAAAAGGTCAAGGATGTTTTGTTGGTGCCCATCAACACATGGAATATGTGTTGGCTCATTCACCAGTTGCGCAAGGTGATTGTGCGCTGCAAATAACTCAACATATTGGCCTTCAGGAGTTGTGTGGCTCGAATGGCGAAGCCAGGACGAGTTGTGAACATTGAAATCACCAGCAATAACGATTTCACTGCTCGGACAACTCTCGAGGATCTTCGAAATTGAATCGGAAAGGGCATCGAAGCCAGATAAAGTTGTGCCCCTTTCCGCGTTTGGACTTCTATAAAGAAACCCGAAGTACAAAAGATGCGCCCTGATTCTGAATTTAACCCAGAGACAGCTAAATTCGTTATCATGCGTGCCTAATGATTGCTGGCACTGGTACGCAACTTCATCGCGAATGTACATTGCAATGCCCCTATGAAGGTTAAAAAGGGATAGGAATTGATACCCAGGTATGTGAAAATCCTGTGGATCAGCATTTTCAGATACCTGGGTTTCAGATAAGGCGAAAACATCCGGCCGATGGAGACAAATGTGTGCATAAACAGAGAAGAAATTCGCTCTTAGCCCACGTATGTTGCAGAAGTTTATGCTAAAACGATCTGCCATTGCAATATATTGAAAAAAACTAATCAATTGTCTATTTATAGTAAAAGTCTCAAAGATGTTAATTGTTGTCTGCGATACTAATTAATGGTCAGTGTTATGCCTTCACCATTAAATAGTTTGACAACAATTAAATCAGTGATACTTTTACTATAAAAAGGAAAAGGAAAGAAAACACAATGACAATTGCTAAAAGGGCCATAAAAGCCCTGATCTGGTCATTGTTATGGCTAGGTGCCAACACTGATATATTTTTGTTGAAGTTAGGTTGTTGATGTAATGATATTAATGTTTGTAATGATGAGTGATGTTCTGTAGATTTGTTTGTTGTTGTAATAGAGTTATTGTGTTTGTTGTATTAAAAATAAAATAAGAGAAAAACTGGTTTGGAGAGTTTGTTTATTGTTGGATGTTATTAATTTTGTGTTATTTCCACTGTTTGAGTTTATTGTTTGATTTTTAATTATTTCAATTTTTTGTTATTTTGGTTTTAATGTTAATATGTTTTTTTTTTTTTTTTTATTTATTTATTTTATTGCACGCGTTTAATTTATTAATTATATATTAATTTTGTTTTAAACACTGGACGCGGACAAAATACACATGGACGGACAAGCAACATGTAAAAACGCGTGTAGACAGGACGGACGTCAAAACACTACTATCTGCCACTCTTCTAACGTTCAAATTAGAATTGGTTTTGAAAGCATTATTTTTACGATAGGAATCTTCTCCTAAGAGATTTTCTCGCATCTGTACGAGCTTACGCAAATGCGCAATTGAGTAAACAGGTACATATAAAAGCTCATGTCGAATATCTGCTCTAAGATTTCTTACCAAAATTTCAACAAGTTCAGTTTCTGACATTGGTGTTTCTAGTCGGTCAATGATAGAACTAACTGATTCATAAAAACTTTCAAATGACTCATTATTTTTCATTTTGCGATTTCGTATCTCCTCCCTGATATCATAACTGGATCGAAAATCCTTATATTGATATCGTAAAGCAGAACAAAACTCAGACCATTGTATGGAGTCCACTTGCTTGTGGTATCTCCAATACCAATCTCTGGCTTTGCCTGTGAGAAGCATATGAAGATTTTTGCAAATAAAATTAAAATCTTCATCGAAATGTTCTTTTGTTAAAGATCTCACTCTATAAAGGAACTCTTCTACACTCAGACCGTTAGTTGAACCGTCAAACTTGAGATTCCAGTTCTGAATAATCGAAGTAACTTTTTCAGAGCGTAAGGAAAGAGGTTCTTCATTTCTGTGATTAGACGAAAAAAAATGATTATTTTGTGAATTTATATTATTTCCTGGTTGAGAATGAACTCGATTCGGATTCATTCCAATAGAGGAAAAGTTGAGGTTTTGCAATGCTCTAGCAATGCTAGATTCAATCATTTGATTAATTCTAGAATAATCAAGATTTCTATTAGAGAATCTAGATGCTTGTGCAGAATAGTTTTCATTTGTATTAGGTTGATATCTACGAGAATCAACTGGTGTAAATGGAATATCATTCCCATTTGGTACTACTGGGGAATGACGGGGCGATAACTCTGTTGCAGCATTAACGGGATTATTTTCAGTAGCCAAATTAAAATCTGTATTGCGAGTGTTATAGCGTTTAGCCATAGCTCCTCGAGCTTTACTACGTGTGAATGGTTTCTGTTTTGAAGCAGAAGCTAACTGGGAGTTGTTCATATCAAAATTACTTAATTCAATTAGGTTTGAAGCAGTGGATGGTTGAGAACTAAATTTTCTAAGATCTACTAATTCACAAGGCCTTCGACATTTAGGACATTCCGCTGATTGGGACAAATATGTTTCTATGCACTGACGGTGAAATATGTGATTGCAGCCTGCAATTACATAACACTCTTGCGTTTCGAAAATCAGTGAGGCTTTACAAATAAGGCAATTTTGTTCTGAATTAGAAGCAATGGAACTAGCTTGGGAATCTTGATGAGGTTGCGGACTTCGAGCCACGGACATTTTAAATATTTGCAAATAAAAGCAAGTATAAACACAAAATTTTAAAATTTATAATTATTTTTTTTAGAAAAGATAAAACAAAGGTTTTCCAAAAATTTTAAGTCATAAAATGACTGGTTTAAAATGAAGTTGATAACTAGAATAAAATTCTAGTTACAATTAACTAAAATATGGTTTTACGATAAGTTTTTCTTTTCGTTGTAGTTTCTTTCTTTGGTGAGCAAACTTAAACAAGTAGATTTAAAATTTTTTTTACATGGTAATGATTGAGAGATATACAAATTGGTCTATGGAGTTTAGAATGCATTAAGTATATCACAATATATTTCAGGAACCGGTTTACTGGATGCATTAGTGATCAAACAGTCACCAGTTTACATAATTCCAGCAGACAAATAACTGAATATTCTGAAACATAAATCTTGAATTCAAAACATTAAAATTTGAAAAATGTTGATAAACATACTCTACAAAGGAAAGTCTTATTAATTCGCTTATCGGTTAGTATACTCGAGACAATCGAATAACTAAAATTCCAGAAAGGGGTTAACAAGTATTCAATTATAAAATCATATCTAACAAAATTTTCTCAAATTTAAAATTTTATTGAAATTTTACTAACTAAAAAAAATATATGTTAAATTATTTAGAGCTAAAGAGATTTTTAGACAAGTTGTTACATTTAAACAAAATATAATTTTCAGCAATTCAAACTGAAAACTTCCGGAAAGCATTTCTGAAACGATCAGAAAACTTTAAATCCAGAACAGTACTCATATTTTGAAGGCTATAGATAAATTGAAAGAAATAAAAAGCTTAACAATTTTAATCTCTTCGGGCCCCACGTTGGGCGCCATTTTCTGTGATGTACACCAACATATTGCTATCAATAAAATCTTAAATCATATCGAAGTGACAAATGTTGAGGTATTAGAGACAAGTTTTACATGAACAAAAAAAATTTATTTTAATCCAAAGGAGGACGTGGGAGCCATTGAGAAGGCTAACTTCAGTCGGGCGGGGGGTTCGTGTCCTCTTCAGTTAAAATGGTCTCTAAACACCTGGTTACAAAAAAAATTATTATAGACTCCCGTTTAGTAAATGGGTATATAACTCTGACTCTACTTTACTACAAAACTGTTCAACTAAAAAAAGAACGCCCTGTTGACCAGACACTACAAATAACAAATGCAACCATTACCAAATATTTTCATGGGTCTCCTGATGTAATTGGAGCCCTGAGCCTTTCTTCACCCTACCCTACCATGGTTCTTTAGGCTAACATTCTGAATAGAACCCCAAAAGGAAGAAAATCTACATTGTTACTCGCTCACCGAAAGAAAACTTCTTTAAATTTAAAGATCCATTATTACAATTATGTTTTTATTCAAAACATTAAATTTCAAATATTGAGCAAAAGTGTAAACTTTTAATAAACTTAATATAATTCATATACATATTCATAATATCTTATTAGTAGTTTTAAGAAAAATTCAAATTCGTTTTAATATATTAACTTTACATTAAACTATGAAAAGAGCATATTAGTTAACGTTATTTTAATATAAGAAGTGAAATTCAAAAAATCTTATACGCGAGCGAAAACTAATATCAATTAAAATTTAAGTTCAAAATAACTTCATTCGTTTTACGAATTCGATTATAGCAAAATGAAACAAAACTAAAGTTTGGGAATCACTTACACATATTAATTAACATTACAATTGTAACAGGTACTCTCAATAATTAACATTTTTGTGTAAAATGTTACTTTGCAGTGTAAATAAATAGCTTTTAATGTTTGATGAACAATGTTCGATCGAACATTGTTGATCTATTATTATTTAAATATATATGCAAATAAACAAAAAAATGGTTTGATACACTCACCAATATTACAAATGTTTGTTGCTGCTGTTGATCATTGAGGCCTCGATGATTCTGCTAGCGATGTTGGTTGAGAAAAATTATTATTTAAATTGTTTTTGTTTGTGCATATGATGGTTTGGAACTTTGATATTTCTTAAGTAGTTACGTTAATATACGGCTTTTAAATACTCTACTTTAATCGCGAAGTTGATCTGATATTTTCAGATTTCATAGTAAATTTTAAAAGATTATAATTATAGGGGAGTAAAATTAAGTAAAAGAATTATGATTAAGTATTAAGTTGAATTATAGCAAACTTTAAGTTAGTTTTAGGAATTAGGTTTAAATTAATTTAAAAAAATTACAAATTTTATAGTATAAATTTAGAAAGAGTATAAATTATTTTGAAAGTTATTTCTTTTATAAGAACTTTAGTGACAAAATTGATTATGATTAAACTGTATAAGATGTAGATTTTGAATTTAAGATTTTTTTAATTGAAATATTTTAAAATTTGGTTTTTATACTGAAAATAGCAAAATCAAATGCACGTAATATTCAGATTACTTATCTAAATCTTAGGTTAATTTTCAGATGATGTAAGAATAATGATGAGGTGTTATACAATCCTGGGTGATTTGAGACATAGGTTAGGTAACCTCAATTTAGACATAGTTTATAGAATTGCTTTATAAAATGTGGTTAACTTTTTAATATTTGTTGGGGATAGATGATTGAAAACGGTAAATGCTATGTATGAGGTGGTTTTGATGAATTTTTTATATAAGCTTTCTGATGCTATGGATTCTTTTTCGGTGCTGCTGTGGACGGATTTTCTTGGACAATTAATTCGGACAAAACTGGTGACATCTGACTGATTTTTTTTATAAAAACTCTGATGACAGGCTTTCTATGGGCTGTGTTGGCTTTTGGAACCTTGGAAAAAAATCTAAATCATTCCCGGTGGCCAAGCTCTTAAACCACGAGAATGATAAGATTTCCGTAAAATTTCCTAAAAGTTGGAATATGAACACTATTTAGGCTAGGAAATATTGAATTCTTTAAAACATCACTTATTACCTCTTTGGAGTGCACAAATTTCTTTTCTTATTAAATTTGTTTGATTTGAAACAAAATCTTTTTATGAAACCACTAAAATCCACTATTTATAATTTTTAGTTATGATCACGTTTTAAAAATATAAAGAAACTTTTCTTTCAAGAGGTGCTATACCGTAGGATGTTTAGAGGTAAAAGAATTTTTAAATGTTAAAAGTCTTAAAAAGAAATCTTATTGAAAATATTCATCGATGGAAAAATACCGCAAAACTATGTTAAAGAGATGAGTGGTATTAATTAATAAACATATTAAAGAATTTTGGTAGCCATAAATTTCTCTCAGTAATTTACTTTACATTACATAGCGAGGACATAAACCTCTGTTAAGGTACATTAGAGATGTGAGTTATATTTAGATGTAAAGTCTTTAATTTGACATGGTGTAAAATATGTAAAATTTGTATTTTAAACAATGCGCATTACAAATCAAAAAGATTTGGAGGTACATTCATTATATTAAGATTGCTCCTATGAAATTAGATAGGCATCAGTCAATGTTCAGCCCAGACTTTATATATTATAAATGCATTAGGATCTCCTAACAAAATATATGGACCTGCTGTATTACTATTAACGTGTTTAGCCTAACTACATATTAAGCACAACGAAAAGTATTTAACAACTTATTAATGTAAAACTATACCCGGTTATGAGAACGAATTTTGATCAAAGTAAATACTGGGGAAACCACTAAAATATTTTTAAATGTTGAACTATAAAGCTACGGCAACCGAATTTAGTCCAAAGGTTTTACCAACAATACCAATTAGCTTAGCGATTTTTTCAGTTTTGGTCTAGATTTTGAATTAGCTGCTGCCTTGTAGATATATGAGGTGTGTCTCTAAAATTAACACAACTTGATGGTGGGTGTATAAGATTCGGCACAGCCGAATATAACACTCTTACATGTTTTTTAAATAAGCTTGTTTTCCAAAATAGTTACAAAAAATTTACTTATTTAGAAGTCTTTTTATTTACCACAAAGAAGGCAAAACTCACCAAGCAAAACTTAGAGCACTTCAGACTCAGAGTCATAAATCACTTAAAACGATATATAATTATCATTTCCCAATCGATTTAAAGAATCATGCTATATAATAAATTTGTAGCATGCTCATCCTATCGCTTATAGTTTTAAAGATATTCGACATCAAATTTTTAATTTTAGTTCCATTTGGGTCATCCTAATAAAAATACGGAAAAACGGTTTGAAACGGAATTACAGATCAAAAATTTTATTTTAAGCTTAAACTACTTTACAACCGCTGTACAAATCCTAATAAAACCTAAACTCGATAAAAGCCTAAGATGTTATCTTTTGACTAAAAAAAGAACTATTAAAAAATCTTTATTAGTTAAAAAGTTACAGAGTTTTGGCCAATGAAAAACGATTCTGAACCACAATGCGGCGCGCCGCACTTTGGTATTTCTGCTGCAAAAAAAGGAATTTTTTGACTATCACTTTTCAAAAATCTAATAATGCCATTTTATAGAGAAGAATCTGATATTGAAAAATCTGTATTTTTTCCTAAGATATGTATATACAGTGGTGGTCACATATTAAGCACCAAAGTTATGTGTTGTTTTCAAAACTGTATATTTTTCTGTTGGAGTAATAATTTGCTTTTTTTTTGCCACGATGTGTAGCTTATGGTGTGATCGACAAGTCCCCTTAATTTTTTTGTTATTCCCTTTCTTCAGTTGCTTCATATATCATTTATTTGTTGGTAATACGTAATTAAAGTTGGACACAAATTTAGGAAAAATATTAAACTTTTTACATTTCTGTTATTTTTTGAATTGTTAATTACTTTTTGGTAAGTTTTTTTATACCCTTCACCAATAGGTGAAAGGGTATTATAAGTTTGTGATTCCGTTTGTAATTTTTATTAGTGATCGCAGACCCCATAAAAATTATACCGATCGACTCAGAATCGGGAGGAGAATCGATTAAGCGATGTCCGTCTGTCTGTCCGTCCGTCTACCCGTCTGTCCTTTTTTCTGTTGTAGTCAAGTTTCTGGAGCTCCTGTTTTGTCGATATCTCAGGTGTTTATTTTGATGAAATTTAATAGCGGGATTACCTAAATCCTGATGCATTCGGTAATTTGTGGTAGATTTAATTCAGGGTGGGACAATATCCTAAAAAATCTGATTTTAGCAGACAGACACACAACATTTATCTTAATTTTGTGTCTGACTTTTGAACATTATGATAACATTTGATATCATGTACGACTGAGTAGGTACATGATATCCGTTCAAAACCTACATATGTATCTATGTATGTATCTCACATATCAACGAAAATTAAAATTTTTAATTGCAATTGGGAGAAATCCGTTCACGTTTGACAATTGATCCCGTATAACTTCGCCTAAGACAATCTCTTAGTAGCTAATAAATGACAAATTATAATAGATACGATGATGACATTTAGTATAAAGACGTTGTACAATATCACTATTCAGGGCGATAGCGCCTAAAATAAACTTTCTAGAGGGAACACATTTGACAAAAGTATTTCTGATCTCTTGAAAAGTTCGATATTAAAAATGGGCGAGCTCTATTCACATTTAGTTAAATCTCCCATATAACCCCGACCGGGAAGCGATTTAATGCTGATAAATTAAATCACATTAAAATTGCACAAAGAACTAGAGCAAAACTTTCCAGACATCCATCGGACAGATCGAAAGAACAATACATCCCAAATATTATTGATGAAGTGTTCATTTTAATTATTTAACTAACTTCAGATTAAAAAGTAAATCTTTAATAACTTTTCCGACAAAGCTGATATCCATCCGTTCAAAAGCTATATACTTCACGTATGTATCTAAAACTAAAAGTGTATACCCTATAATTGTAAGGCTTGTATACATTGACAATCATTGTTAAAGCTTTGACCTATATCAGTCCGCTAACTTCAGAGTTTTACATAACAAATCAAGAACTTTTACTAGTTGGATAATTCGTACGAATTATCACTGGGCACTGTGTTTTTGGGTTGCATGCCAGAATACTTAAACTTTATCAAATCGATGTGCTATTGCAAATCTAAGGGCATCTACATTTTGAAGCATCTTTTCTGCATGGTTTATCTGGTTTATTAAATGATCATAAAATGTGTCTATTTTATTTCGAAGCTATTGGCTGGCTTAAATATGCATTCTCTACTTGTAGTCTAGTAATCATTATCTTTCATAAAGGGACCACTTTAGAACCCAAGTGAAGCTTCCCTAGACATCAGCCACCTGCCCAACCTAACCTTTGGGTGCATAACTATTCTAGATGATGACGCCACCGAAAAGCTTTTCGTTTTCCGACTCTTAATTTTAAAGACTCTTTGCATATAATACTGGTATAACCAAATATTGCTAGGCATTACATTAAGTACTTTTGGAACACCATTGGTGAAGGGTATCCAAGATTCGGCAAAGCCGAATATACCACTCTTACTTGTTTTTTTATCATATTGTGTACAGTTGAAGATTTTTTATAAATAACATATAAATACGGTATTGATGTCTCTGACAGAATGATACGAAGATGCCTTAATGAAAAAAATGTTCATGGCTGTATCGTGCAACACAAGCCACATGTGTCAGAAAAGAATTTGAAGTCACGAATTTCTTTCACTCGAGAGCATTTGAAAAAGCCATCAGATTTTTGAAAAAACATACATTGGAGCGACGAATCAAAGTTTTGCAGATTTGGATCTGATGGAAAGAGATATGTATGGCGTCCTCCGAACATGCAGCACAACCCTAAGTATACGCCAAAGACTGTAAAACATGAAGGAGGAAATGTGATGGTGTGGAATGCATTCCCAGGGCATGGAATTGGTCTAATACAACGTATGAATCAACACGTTTATAAAAATATCCTAGCCGATATCATGATATCATATGCAGAGGCAAAGATGCCACCAATTTGGCGCTTCATGCATAATAATGACCCTAAACACTCGTACTGTGAAGTGTTGCTTGGAGGAGAGTCAAATAGATGTTTTGAAATGGCCAGCTTAATCTCCGGATCTCAATCCTATTGAGAATCTTTGGAATGATATAGAGAACCATATAACAAGCGTAAAACCTAACAACTTAAATGATTTATGAACGGAAATCCAAAAAGCATGGCACGCTATCCCAAATGATCGTTGCCTAGCTCTTGTGAAGAGTATGCCTAAAAGATAAAAGATAAAATAAAGGATATCCTACAAAATATTGTTTTTTTTTTTAAGAAATTTAAATGAATAACTTGTTTTTGTTTTTTTTATAAATATTGTTTTTAATTTGTGCTAAACATATCGTCGCCCCGGAGTTATCTTCACGTAAGTGCAAAAAATTTTTTTTTGGGAAATTGAACTTAAAGATTTGACATTAGTTGCAGAAGAATTTACTCGAAAAATGTGTTCCAATATTTTTATCAGTTGTAGTCCATGAAGTTCTTAATCAAATCGGTTAAAAATATTCAAGGCCATGGAAGAATATTTCCGAGTTATTGGCATTTTTGTCTCTAAAGAAATTTTCACAATTTGCCGTAAAGGACACATTTTATTAAACATTTATTAATATATGTCATATACGTGAAAATGTTAGTACAAACAATTTTTTTTTAAATTATCTTCACGTATGTACCCACATAATATTATGATTTTTTAAGAAAAAAAATCTAAAATCTATTATACTAAATATCAATTCATAGTTTTTCTGAGAGAAAATATACTTAAAATTTCTCCTGTTATACAAAAACTTTGCAGTGAGATTTAAATATATAAAAAAATACTATGACTGCTCTATCCATATAAATCGAATTTTCACACGAAATACGTACCTTATCATTTTAATAATGATTGGATAAATGCTAAGATAAAGAAGTAAGAGTTTTAAAATTATGCAGAATTAATAATATAAATTAAAAACTCTTAAATTACGTACTTAGTTCTAAGTACTTACATCAGAAATTTTACTCTTAGGATACCTTTTAATTTTACTCTTAAGAAACCTTCCTATTCTTTTATTGTTTATCAGTCTCTTAAACTTGTTTTCCAAATTTTAGTACTGCATTTTTTTATATTATGTTATTTTCCATTTCTAAAATTCTATGACGATTTATTTAAGTAAATTAATGTATGTATTATATATGTATAATCAACTAAAAGACGTAATACGACGCGTTCTATCTTTTTTCAAAAATTTTAAATAAGTAATAATATGTAAACTATTTGCAAGATTTTAAAGCCTGGACTAAACTGTAATTAAACTTAAGAAGTAGTCTCCATTTTATTGTGATTTTTTGGCCTACTTAAAATTTCTAAAAAATTGTGATACGCAATTGCGTCTTTTATGTGATTATATGTAAGTATATGTATATATAGTGTGTAGAAAAAAAAATAAATAAATCAAATTTCAAAAAGAAGTGTATTTGCATTTGATCCCAAATCTGTTACATTTATTTATTAATGTAACAGACCAATTTATTGATAAAAAGCCAAAAAATGTTTGCGGAGAAACCAAATTCCTCGACGCGTTTCGATGGTTGGTTAAGCCATCTCTTCAGGAGGATTATCCCCAATTTAGACAGATCGAAAACCTCGCATTATTACTAAATTTACAAACATAACTATTAAGAATTATGTTCATAAACCAAAAGTAAAAGCGTAGATTATCGACTGAACAAAAACAAACATTTTTCAGTTTTCATCTACCTTCACTTCCCACATTCTTGCTGTAGCCGTCGGCTACTATATGCAGAATGCTGTGAAGAAGGGGGGATAAGATGTTTTAAAATAAACAAGTTTATTTTAAAAAATAAGCTGAATGCATGCAGTTTTATCAAAAAATAACAAAATAGTCGGGATGTAAATATTATTCAAAAATAAGTGTATTTGCATTTGATCCCAAATCTGTTACATTTATTTATTAATGTAACAGACCAATTTGGCTTTTTATCAATAAATTGGCTTTTTATCAATAAATTGGTCTGTTACATTAATAAATAAATGTAACAGATTTGGGATCAAATGCAAATACACTTCTTTTTGAATAATATTTACATCCCGACTATTTTGTTATTTTTTGATAAATCAAATTTAGCTAATTTTCTACCAAGAATTAATTTTTTCGTATGATAAATATTTCTGTAAAAATATATTTTTAAATAGTATTTTTTAAGTTAATTTTAATTTCATTTGTAATAAAGTGATTTCCTAAAAAAAGTCATTAATTTCTATCTAATTATATAAACAATAGAAACCCATTTCCAGAACAGTCATAAATGAAATAAATTCAAAATTATATATTTTACAAATCTACTTTTCAATATATATTTTGCTTGCGAATACGTGAAGATAACTCAAGATTTCTAAATTGCATTTGTTCATATATTTTGTGTTGTATCGCCTTCAAATACCAATAATTATTGTACTTACGTGAAGATAACGCAAAAATGTTGTACTTGTCAAATTTCATATGTTTTTTATTGTATATCCACAAAAATGTTACATACGTTAAGATAACGCAATAACTTTTTACGAAAGGTGGATATACAACAAAGTGCATTCATAATATCTCCGTAACTATAAAAGGTAGGCACATGGCGATCAAGTAGATCGATAGATCTAAATAAAAGATACAAGAAAATGGTCTTATCTCAATTTTTTCGATTTTGTGATATACGTGAAGATAACTTCGGGGCGACGATATGTCCAGTATTTTTTATGTGTTAGTTTAAGATAATTGCAAAAATAAATATAATTTTAAAAAAATAAGTCTATTAAAGGAATACGGCTTCATCTTCGCATCACGTATAATACAAAAACAAGGAGTCAAAAAAATTTAATTAGGAATTGATATTCGCTTTAAGAGAAAACAGGTACCATTTGTGCTAAATACGTGACCACCACTGTATATATATACCTATGTATATATAAAGAAAAAGTCGGCTGAATATTGTGAAATAAAAATTTATGGTAAAATTATTGAAATTTAAAGACTTATGTATCAAAGATATTTTAACTGAAAAAAAGATTATTGCATACGTAGTTTGGGAAATATAAGCGTATGAAAATTGTCCTATAAAATTCAGCATTGGCTGTTTTCGTTAGAGAAAAAGTCAGTTAGCTCGGTTTACCTTCGTGATCTCAGAACAATGAAATGAAAGGCAATGGGCTTTTCTTTCGAATTAGCTAAAAAATTCACCAACTTTTGTTAATCTTTTGAAAAAAATCAAAATTTACTAAAAAAATTTTAATCAAATTGCAGTTATTAATCCTAACATTAGTTCAAATTATATTATCTTGATGCATTAAACACATAGACAACAGCAGGCTACACGAACGCCGACTACAAAAGTCGTTGGCTGCAATCGTCGCCTCGTATTCAGCTACTTAATTATTTTGGGGACGGCAGCTACATTTAAGATGGCAGCTACATTTTGAAACACCTGTTTATGAGTGGTGCCAATATCGCGTTTATAAGATGGACAAAATAACTATTTAAATTTTGATAAAAACGATATAAATTCATTTTATTAATTAACCTCCGAAATCAACGGTTTTCCTGTACCTGATGGTATGTCTATATCAAAAAAAATTTATAGAAAGATTTTGGTGTGATCTCTAATAGTTTAGAGTTATGGGCTTTTTAAATTTCAAGAATAATACGGTATAACTTTAGAAGTTTATATCCGATATTAACTTTTTTGGTATCAAACAAAAGCTACTGAAAATATCTTTTATATTCTTATATATTCTATATAATATTCTTTATAATGGATTAAGAGCTAATATACTATAAACTTATTTCTGCAACCGACTTTTTTTTATAAAAATTCGTATATCTTAAAACAATATAGATATAAGTATGCTCTTTTATATAATGAATTTTATAAAGGACATACTGGGCCTTTATATAACATGAACTACGTAGCTCTAGCATTTATCAATAACCTTCTAGACCTTCTTCATCTCAAGTACACTGAGTTATAAAATTGTCAAAATAATTTGTGAACAATGAATAATTCGACTTAAAAAATTAATGTGATTTCAAAATCATGTGGAAGTGATTTGCAGAACATACCGGATTATTATATACATTAAATATATAAATATTTGATAAGTATGTAAATTGTTTACATAAATTCTCCCCATTGTATATGTGGTAAATAAATTCAAGTGGTTTAAATCGCTCATTTATTTCAATATTATATGGTGTTGACAGCACTAAATCTTTTATTGTCGCCAACAAAAATAGAAAATAGTTTAATTTTGGCTACAGCTACAACAGTGGTCGGTAGTCGTGTGGCCGTGTCGACTCTAAAAAATTTATTTCTATTTGAATGCATGTATTCTAATTTTGACAGGTTGTAGCCCGTAGCCTGCTGTTGTTTATGTGTTTAATGCATGAGATTTATGAAGTATCTCTAGGTAGACTCCTAGAGATTTCAATAAAAATTAGTAGAGTTCATTTATGGATCAACTAACAGACATAAGAAGTTTGACTTATTCATTAAGAATAAAAATACAAGGAAAAGGGGGTCTATGGCAGGTACCTCAAGAAGTGGACAGATTTCAACTAAAAATAGTAAAGCTCTTCCTTGGATCAAAAAATAAAAGTGTGTCGAATTTTATCAAATTCTATTGTTTTCAATTTTCCGGGTTATGCATTGAGAAGGAAAATAAGTGAAAAAATGGGGTCATCGGATTTCAGCCAAAATTAATAGGGCTCTTTTTTGGATCAAAAAAATAGAAGTGTACAAAATTTTATCAAATTCTGTCGAAAATGGGGGTTCAAGGGGGGTACCCGAAGGAGTACATAAATTAGCTTCGATTCTAGTGTTTTCTTCCTGGAAATGATATAAATTTAGATAGCTATCTATTTACTTCAATAGAAGCAACGCTTAGGATAAAGAATAGAAGTTGTAGACATTACCTTGATACAGACATTACCATGTCTTAAATACGACAAGGGGAACCTTATCGAAAACTGAAGAGTCGGACGGGCGGTCCTTTAACATAGAAAGAAATCCAGGGAGAAGATAAAAGCCAAGAATTCAAGGAGTGACCTAAGTACTTAGAGAGACGAACATAGAAATGTTCGTAGCAATAAGTTGCATTAAAAGAAATATTGTAAAGTTATTACAACCGCTATCGGGTTACATTAAGCGCGAGGTAATAACTACATAAACACAAAGAATTTGTAGCCAAACAATAGTTTAGAAGCCAGGCTAAAAATAGCAATCGCTCTCTTACATTTTTACAGCAGAATGTGGAAGATTTGGTGGCAAAATACAGGTACAGATAAATTGAAGTGATATCATTTCAATATAGTATTAATCAGAGGTGGGAAACTGAATTGATTACATCAAAAAATGTTGGCGGTGATGGGGAAAAATCAAACAAAATATTTTAATCCGAAGAAGAAAAACAAACGGGTATTAGTTATCTATAAATTAGTATTTATTTGGGGGTTTGAGTAAACAAACGTACCTTCGGGTTTCGGGGGTTGATCGATAGTCTCTTTTTTCGTCTTTATTTGTTTACATATCATTTTGACAATTCATTTTTACTTAAAGCTAGTGTTGGATATTAAAGGACTTAAAAATAGGGTTTTCAGCGTAAACAAAGGTAATTACTGGTTTTACACTCAGTAACAGAGGTGGGATATTAGATTCGATCACATTGAATTTATTCACAGGAATAAACCAGAAAGAAGTTGAATTTGATAACATCATATTTCAACGAGGAGGATTTCACTAAAAAGTACATAGGGACAGCTTGGCTTGGTAAAAAACTAGGAGTGACTAAATCATTTCCTGGAAGAAAATACTCTGAACGAAGCTAGTTTTAATTACGGAATAGGGTACTAGTTTCCCAATCAGTACAAGTAACGAGAAGGAGGATTTCACTCGAAAGTACATAGGGACATTTTGGCTATGTTAAAAGTTAGGAGTAACTAGTTCATTTCCTGAAAGAAAACACTCGAAACGAAGCTATTTTAGTTTTTCTCACTTTGCCAGCGCTCTGGTTTTCTTTCAGAGACGTAACAATTAAGTGTCTCATTTAAATCTAGTCTTAAAGAGTTGAGAAGGGGATAGATGAAAAATGAAAGAAATAATATGAAAGAAAGTGAGTGCAAGCAAAATGAATCAAGTGCTATTATTTTATGTAAAGCAGGTTGGACGCCACTGAGCTTTACCATAGTTTCAAACCCGAATTAAAAGGAGGTTCCTTACAACACTTATTGCTACCTTTCGTGGTATTGCTCTGTACTTTATAGTCTTAGTATGTCTGATTTCAATTAACCTACCTACCATGTATCCTTACGTTTTAAAAGCACTAATTCGCCAAAAGTTTCTGGAAAAAAAAAAACTAAAATCTTACACCAAAAACTACTAGAACATTTAAGTAAAATTTGCATACAAATCCAAAACCTAAACTTAAAATTCAACTGATGCTTTGAAAGAGCACGCACTTTACTGTTCACGCTACAACCCAACACGTTTTGGGATCAAAGTGGACAAAGTCATCTTTTGTTTTTTTTTTCTAGACCGTTTGTGAATTTTAAATACAGAAATTTCCATTTCCAAGCATTTCCGCTTCAACCGCATGCTCTTGTGACTCCTAGCATATCCTGCTTTCATATTTTATTTTATTTCAATTTTTTTTTTTGTATTTTTAAGCAAAAACTAAAAAATAATAGAAAATATTTTTCTTAAGAATTGTTTTTTCTTGTGTAGTTCGTATGTTGGTACGAGTTGAGGGTAGAAAAATATTAGCAAAGGAAAAGAAATCCTTAACCTTTTATGACATGTAAATTTTGTGTGACATTTTGATCATAATGTGCGAAATTCCTGGGGGCATGAAAACGAAGAGAAAGAGCTTAGTTCCTGTTCTTTTTAAAAATTTTCCATGCAAGTCATATCTGTTTACTTACATAAGTAAATATCACTATGTACTTAGTTTTTTACTATGTAAGGAAGTATATACTTAACATAGAGTGTAAGACAAAGGAAACTTAAAGTTGTAAGAAAAATACCAGTAATTTTAGTTTACCCAAAAAGGAAAAAGACACTTGTATTTGATGCTGAAAAATCCACTTTCAGGGTAACAAAAAATAACACAAAAGTATTTGCGAAAATAACTTTAACGCCTTGGTAAAGTTAGTTAATTTCAAAGATATTTTTTTAGTTTAGTTTTTCTCTTTTTTTTGTGTTCAAAAACTTGGAATGACAACAGAAACTGCATCAAACAAACGCAAACTATGAAATACTTGCAAAAGTCTTATGCCACTTAACCATCATCTTCATACCTTTCAAATTCCTTGCATTTCTTCTTGGTCCTGGCAAAAGTTTCTTTTGCTAACAACAACAAAATGACTGACAGAAACGAAACAAAACTTAAAATTAAATGTAAGAACACTACGAATTATCATCACTAGTGCCAGTGCTAAAATATCACACTTTTGTCTTTGAAGATGAAGGAAGTGCAGTTTGTAATTAGTACAAATTATAATAAAACATCACTTCTATGTCCTTTTCCTGTTCCTTGTCGTTGCAGTTTCTTCATATCATCTCATATTTTTACAATTTAAAGTGTTTAATTGTTTGACTAATAGTTGAGCAGGAACAAACTAAAAAAAGGAGGTATTTAGTTATAAAAGGGTGTAAATATTTAATTACTGTCAGAACGATATGCAACTTGGAACTAAGTTGAGAATAAGGAGATTTTTCTTTTTGTAACTAATAAAGGAAACAACTTTTTAACAAGCAACAACAAACATCCTTAAAAGAAGTCTTTCATATACGAGCACAAGTAAATTTAATTTAAGTAAAATTAAGAATGAGCCCTTGGTTCTTTATTAGTACTTCGCAATGCTATAGGGCTGATAATAACACTGTGCTAGTTGAAACAACCGACAAAAGGGAGACCTAGTGGGTAAAGATAATTTGAGTACGCGTTAGCTTTAGTTTTTGAGATATAGTGTAATTTAAAAAATTGGGGAGGTTGTGCAATAAATATTCGAGTAACTCAAAAACCGTCCATTTTCTTGAACTAATTACAAAAACGAAATTCGGCAACAAAATTATCTTTCCAAAACAATAATTATTTTTGGACAAAAATTTTTCTGTTTGCAAAAAAAAAAATATTTTTTTGACACAAAAATAATCACGTAACAAAACCAAAAAAATATTTCCAAAAAGACTCGGACTAAAAAAACAATTAGTGTTTTTAAAAGATACTTTAAATATTTTACTTAGTTCAAGAAAATAAACAGTTTTCTAGTTGCGCGATTATTTATTGCGCAATCTCCTCCATTTTTTATAATGCTATATCTCGAAAACTAGAGCTAACATTAAAAACGGTTAACACCATTAAAATAAGCGTACTCGATTTTTTTAACCCACTACGTCTCCCTTTTGTCGGTAAAAAAAGTTTTTAAAATCAACAAGTAAGAGTGTTATATTCGGCTGTGCCGAATCTTATATACCCACCATCAAATTGAGTTAAATTTAGAAACATATCTCATATATCTACAAGGGTGCAGCTAATTCAAAATCTGGACCAAAACTGAAAAAATCGCTAAGCTAATTGGTATTGTTGGTAAAACCTTTGGACTAAATTCGGTTGCCATAGCTTTATAGTTCAACATTTAAAAATATTTAAGTGGTTTTCCCAGTATTTACTTTGATCAAAATTCGGTCTCATAACCGGGTATAGTTTTACATTAATAAGTTGTTAAATACTTTTCGTTGTGCTTAATATGTAGTTAGGCTAAACACGTTAATAGTAATACGGCAGGTCCATATATCTCGTTAGGAGTTCCTAATGCATTCATCGTATATAAAGTCTGGGCTGAACATTGATTGATGCCTATGTAATTTCATAGGTGCAATCTTACTATAATGAATGTACCTTCAAATCTTTTTGATTGTATATATAACAAGTAAGAGTGTTATATTCGGCTGTGCCGAATCTTGTATAACCACGATCAAGTTGTACGAGAGTTCAACATTTAAAAGTATAAAAGCGGTTTCCCAAGTATTTATGTTGGACAAAATGCTGTTCCATAACCGAATATAGTTTCATATTAATAAACTGTTTCATTGTGCCATAAACATGTTGATAGCAACACAGCAGGTTCATATATTCTGTTAGGAGTTTCTAATGCATCTACCGTGTATAAGGTCTGGACCAAGCATTTATTGATAGCTATCTAATTTCGTAGATGCAATCTTATTATAATGAATGTACCTCCAAATCTTTATGATTGTAGATATAACAGGTAAGAGTGTTATATTCGGCTGTGCCGAATCTTATATACCCACCATCAAGTTGTGTTAAATTTAGAAACATATCTCATATATCTACAAGGGTGCAGCTAATTCAAATCTGGACCCAAAATGAAAAATCGGTAAGCTAATTGTTATCGTTGGTAAATCCTTTGGACAAAAATCGGTTGCCGTAGCTTTATAGTTCGACATTTAAAAGTATTTTGGTGGTTTCCCAAGTGTTTACTTTGATCAAAATTATTTCTCATTACCGGGTATAGTTTTACATTAATAAGTTGTTAAATACTTTTCGTTGTGCTTAATACGGCAGGACCATATATTTCATTAGTAGTTCCTAATGCATTCATCATATATAAAGTCTGGGTTGAACATTGATTGATGTCTATCTAATTTCATAGGTGCAATCTTAATATAATGAACGTGCCTCCAAATCTTTATGATTGTAGATATAATAAGTAAGAGTGTTATATTCGGCTGTGCCGAATCTTGTATATCCACGAGAGTGCAGCTAATTCAAAATGTTGACCAAATGTGGTATTGTTGGTAATATATTTGGACTAAATTTAGTTGCAGTGGTATATTTACTATAGTTGAACATTTAAAAGTATCAAAATGGTTTCCCAAGTATTTACCTTGGACAAAATGTTGTTCCATAACCGAATATAGTTTCACATTAATAAGCTGTTTCGTTGTGCCATAAACATGTTGATAGCAACACGGCAGGTTCATATATTTTGTTATTAGTTCCGAATGCATCTACCGTGTATAAACCCCTAATATTGATTGATAGCTATCTAATTTCGTAGATGCAATCTTCATATACTGAATGTACCTCCAAATCTTTTTGATTGTAGATATAAAAAGGGGTTATAATATATATAAGAACTACAGTCAAATGTTGACCGAGTGTTACAAAATTGAATATACTAGCTGGTATTAGTATAAAGTTTATTTGTGCAAAATTTAGTGTTCATACTTGACACAGTTTATAATTTAATAGCTTTTAACTGGAGTTTGTGGCATTTTAGTGGTTACCGGGAGCGGTCTTTATACGAAAGCTATGGTCAAAAATGGACCGGTTCCTATAGTTGCATAAAACTTCTCTGTTCTTAATGTAGTAGTCATAGATTTTACAATTTTATTCAATTTATCAGCATAAATGTGATTCCCGGGGCAGGGCTATATGGGAGCTCTAACTAAATGTGAACCGATTTAACTCATTTTTAGCACACAATTTTTATAAGATATCGAAAATACTTTTGCTTAATTTTGTCTCTCTAGCTCTTGTAGTTAAGGAACTATCGCGCTTTTCTCTAACGGAAAGTCGTACATAAACCGTGTTTTCTTTTTTTTTTGACCTAGCTCCCATATAAAAAACTTATGGAAACACAAAAATACATAAAGAAAAGATTGTTTATGTCCGTCTGTCCGTCAGATAAAAGCACGATAGCGCCTTAACGAAAAGAGCTCGAGGGTCAAAATTTTACAAAAATATTTTGGATATCTTTAAAAAGATGTGTGTTTTAAATGGACGAAATCGGTTCAAATTTAGTGAGAGCTCCCATATAACCCTGCCCCGGGAATAACATTTATGCTAATAAATTGAATAAAATCTATGACTACTAAATTTAGAACAGATTTAGAACATATTTTATAGGAACCGGTCCATTTTTGACCATAGCTTTCATATAAAAACCGCTCCCGGTAACCACTAAAATGCCACAAACGCCAGTTAAAAGTTATTAAATTATAAACTGTGTCAACTATGACAACTAAATTTTGCACAAATAAACTTTATACTAATACCAGCTAGTATATTCAATTTTGTAACACTCGGTCAACATTTGACTGTAGTTCTTATATATATTACAACCCCTTTTTATACTTACCATCAAAAAGAATGGGGGGGTATATTGAGATTGTCATTCCGTTTGTAATTTCCTTAATATTAACCCGGAAATCAAAAACGATATATACTCTGAATCCTTATGAAATTCTAAGACAATTGAGCGATGTCCGTCTGTCTGTGTGTTGAAGTCACGTGAACGCCTAAACGAAAGGAGCTAGCTCAATGAAATTTAGTAAAAACATTCTTCATCACTGAGAAAATTTTGGTATTGAAATTGGGCAAAGTCGGTTAACATTTGACCATAGCTCCCGTATAACCTCGCCTACGCTAATCGCTTATTTGCTAATAAATGATAAACGATAAAAGCTATGATGATAAAATTTGGTATATAGAAGTCTTGCATAAGCCCTAGGCAGCATGTAAAATTTCATCAAAATCGGTGGACATTTAGTCATAGCTCCCATACAAAAAACTTACGGAAACAGCCAAAATTTCGCCTAAAATACACTTAAATGCCAATAAATCTAAAACTATAACAGATATAACCACTAAATTTAGCTCGAGAAGGCCTTATGTCAATGCCAACCAGTGTGCACAATCGGTCACCATTTTTTTTATCACAATCGGTCACCATTTGACCATAGCTCCCATATAAAAAACTTACGGAAACACAAAAATACAAAAAGAAAAGGGGGTTTATGTCCGTCTGTCCGTCAGATAAAAGCTCGATAGCGCCTTAACGAAAAGGGCTACAGTAACAAAATTTCACAAAAGGAAGTCTTATATGAATGCCAACCATTGTGCAAAATTTTGTTACAATCGGCTACTATTTGACCATAGCTCCCATGTAAAAAACTTATAGAAACACAAAAATACAATAAGAAAACACAGTCTATGTCCGTCTTTCCGTAAGAGAAAAGAGCGATAGTTCCTTAACTACAAAAGCTATAGAGACAAAATTTAGCAAAAGTATTTTCGATATAATATAGAAATTGTGTGCTAAAAATGGGTAAAATCGGTTCACATTTAGTTAGAGCTCCCATATAACCCTGTCCCGGGAATCACATTTATGCTAACAAATTGAATAAAGTTGTAAAATCTATGACTACTACATTTAGAACAGAGAAGTTTTATGCAACTTTCAGTCAGTGTGTTAAATTTTATAGGAATCGGTCCATTTTTGACCATAGCTTTCATATAAAAACCGCTTCCGGTAACCACTAAAATGCCAAAAACGCCAGTTAAAAGCTATTAAATTATAAGCTATGTCAGCTATGGTCACTAAATTGTGCACAAATAAATTTTATACTAATACCAGCTAGTATATTCAATTTTGTAACACTCGGTCAACATTTGACTGTAGTTCTTATATATATAACAACCCCTTTTTATATTTACAATCAAAAAGATTTGGAGGTACATTTAGTATATTAAGATCGCATCTACGAAATTAGATAGCTATCAATCAATATTAGGGGTTTATACACGGTAGATGCATTAGGAACTAATAACAAAATATATGAGCCTGCCGTGTTGCTATCAACATGTTTATGGCACAACGAAATAGCTTATTAATGTGAAACTATATTCGGTTATGGAACAACATTTTGTCCAAGGTAAATACTTGGGAAACCATTTTGATACTTTTAAATGTTGAACTATAGCAACTAAATTTAGTCCAAATATATTACCAACAATACCACATTTAGTCAACATTTTGAATTAGCTGCACTCTCGTACAACTGGATGGTAAGTATACAAGATTCGGCATAGCCGAATATAACACTCTTACTTGTTAAACTTAACTTTAAAATAAATGAAGTTAGAAATATAGTTTAAAGTGAGTTTGATTGACATTGAAGAAGTGCCAGAAAAATGTTTAGTACTTTTTAAATTTACTAAAACCAAAAGCGATAGAAACAAAAGAGAAATTGTGTTTGAATCAGCTACGAAAATAACGAAAGAGTCTTTAGTACTTTTTTGGAAATGACACCAAAAGAGGGTAAAAAGGGATAAAAACAAATTGTTTTTAGTTATTTTGACTCATATTTTTAGAACCAAAGCATATAAAAATAAAATTTATACCGGAATCGATAAATATTAAAAATATCAAATATTTATTTTAATGAGTAAAACGGGAAAAAAGAAAGGTTAGAATTTGTGTTTTTAATTTGAATATCTTTTTAACCAATAAAACGAATTGAGGTTTAAACAAGTAAGAGTGCTATATTCGGCTGTGCTGAATCTAATATATCCACCATCAACTTGTGTTAAATTTAGAAACATATCTCATATATCTACAAGGGTGCAGCTTATTCAAAATCTGGACCAAAGCTGAAAAAATCGCTAAGCCAATTGGTATTGTTGGTAAAACCTTTGGACTAAATTCGGTTGCCGTAGCTTTATAGTTATACATTTAAAAATATTTTAGTGGTTTCCCCAGTATTTACTTTGATCAAAATTCGGTCTCATAACCGGGTATAGTTTTACATTAATAAGTTGTTAAATACTTTTCGTTAATATGTAGTTAGGCTAAACACGTTAATAGTAATATGGCAGGTCCATATATTTCGTTAGGAGTTCCTAATGCATTCATCATATATAAAGTCTGGGCTGAACATTGACTGATGCCTATCTAATTTCATAGGTGCAATCTTAATATAATGAATGTACCTCCAAATCTTTTTGACTGCAGATATAAAAGGGGATGTTATATATATACGAATTATAGTCAAATGTTGACCGATTGTCACAATTTTACGCACTGGCTAGTATATATATAGAGCTTATTCTTGCAAAATTTGGTGGCCATAGCTATCATAGCTTCAAATTTTATAGCTTTTAACTGGCCTTTGCTAAAATTTTTGGTTTCAGTGAGTGTTTTTATATGAAAGCTAAAGTCAAATATGGACTGATTCCTATAAAATTTGATAAACTGATCAAAAATTGCATAAAACTTCCCTATTTTAAATATAATCGTCATAGCGGGGTTATATGGGAGCTCTAACTAATTTGAAACCGATTTTGTCCATTTCCAACACACATCTTTTTCAAGACATCCAAAATACCTTTGTGAAATTTTGTCCCTCTAGCTCTTTTCGTTAAGGCGCTATCGTGCTTTTTTTTTGACGGACAGACGGACATAAACCCCCTTTTCTTTTTGTATTTTTGTGTTTCCGTAAGTTTTTTATATGGGAGCTATGGTCAAACGGTGACCGATTGTGACAAAATTTTGCACACTGGTTGACATTAACCTCCTCGTGCTAAATTTAGTGGTTGTATCTGTTAAAGTTTTAAATTTATTGGCATTTAAGTGTATTTTAGATGAAATTTAGGCTGTTTTCGTAAGTTTTTTGTATCGGAGCTATGGCTAAATGTGAACCGATTTCGATGAAATTTGATATGCTGCCTAGTGCTTATGCAAAACTTATAGATACAAAATTTTCTCATCACAAATTTTATAATTTGTCATTTATTAGCAAATAAGCGATTAGCTTAGACGAGGTTATACGGGAGCTATTTTCAAATGCTAACCAATTGTGCCCAATTTCAATACCAACATTTTCTCATAGATGAAGAATGTTTTTGCTAAGTTTCAATTAGCTAGCTTTTTTCGTTTAGACGTTATCCTGATTTCAACAGACAGACAGACAGACGGATATAGCTCAATCGTCTTAGAATTTCATAAGGATTCATAATATATATCTTTTTTGATTTTTGAGCCAATATTAAGGAAATTGCAAACGGAATGACAATCTCAATATACCCCCATTCTTTTTGATGGTGGGTATTATAAGGGGGTAGAAAAGAGTAAGATACAGAAAAAAAGGAACAACAGATTACCGTGTATAATGTAAGGATGACCATTAAAAAGTAGTAATGATAGAACAGTCTGACCATCAGATTATGGACACATTCTGATGAAGTAACACGACTAGGGTATTTAAGATATTTGATGGTTTATGTTAATGATTTTTTAAAAAATATAAAACATATAACTAAGTATTCTTAAATGTTTAATTCAAAAACATTAATTTCAAATAATTTAAACCATAAACACTTCTTGACAAATTTGCACAAATGTCTCTTTAAATGGAAAACTAAACGATTGTAATTTTATGGCAAATAAGGGAATATAAACAATAAAAACAAAATAGTCTACCATAAAGTTTTTGCCAGAAAATTTCGTCTTTTTATTTTTATTTGCAAAAATATTTGGCCGAAATTACCTCCACAAATCTTAAGCGAACGTTTTGATGATTACTTTGGCGGCTTTGTCTTTTAACTAAATTGTTATTGGGTTTATTCGAAGACGAGGAGATATAAAAGCAACAGCCGTGATGCTAATAAACTTTTGGAGATTTTAATAAACCAACTAAAAAGACATAAAACCGGAAACAGTTTCACATAAAAGAAAATGTCTGATATAAAAGGACAAGAAGATAATTAGTTTTAGGATTTCAAAGAGGAAATGTGTTTTCTTTTAATTTATTAGTCGTCTATGTATGCACGTGTATTGTTGCACAATGGGTTTTGTAGGTTCAGCTAGCAAAAATTTAATTACAAGTATCTATTGTTTATTATGGTGACAACGCTTTTCTTAGAGAAAGTATCTTAATGGTATTAAACCACCTTTACCTCATCTGTATTATAACTTGCTTGCATAAGGACTTAGAGAAGAAGAAGCAGTTTCCTAATCTTGTTTAAGTATATGTGTAGAATTCCACTTTAGGTGTATGTAGTTTTAGTATAAGTTCAAAGAAAAGTATTTACGAGGTTTGTTTGATAAATCTTAATAGTTGTACGAAATATATCTTTCTACTCAGATCTGAGAAGCATTAACTAATACAAAAACAAGTAAGAAAGTGCTATAGTCGGTCAAGCCCGACCATACGATACCCTTCACTACTAAGGTCGAAAGTGTTATTTTTTCTGTATAAAGACAAATATTTGCTAAATTTTGCCATCATACAAACATTTTCTCAAAACTTTTATATTTAAGCTGCTTCCGATATTTGGACTTATATGAGAGCTAGTCAAATCTGGATATGTATGTAAAAAATAAACTTAAAATTCCCATTATCTTCAGATTTACGAGCTTTTTAGTGATTTTTGTCTCATTTAGTGCGTTTTTAAAGAAAAGTTTGTATGGGAGATATGGTGAAATGTGGACCGATTTAAACGAAATTTGGTACAGTGATTTAAGTTGAGATAAGCAGTATTTGATTTAAAGTTCATGAAAAAATATTGATATTTGTGGCCAATATATCAATTCCGGGAAGTGGGACCTATGGACCGATTTTGACGAATTTCAATAGCCATGGTCCCATTATCAATTGTCTGTGCCAAATTTCATCAAATTATCTTTAGAATTGCGACCTGTAGTTTGATTACAAGGTTTACATGGGGGTCCAGCCAGCCAGACGGACGGACGGACGGACGGACATCGCTAAATTGACTCAGAAAGTGATTCTAAGCCTATTGGTATACTAAAAATTTTTCCGTGCGTTACATACATCAGCACAAACTTATAATACCCTTTTCACCTTTGGTGGTGAAGGGTATAAAAAGCATTAACTAATACAACCTCATCATTTAAAATAGGTAAGAACCTATCAGAATCCTTCGTTACTAAACGGGGATCAGGCTTAAGTTATCATGCTATCTGTTCAATATTGTGTTGGATAATTTTCTGCGAGATGATAGAAATAATATAACTGGGACAGTTTTTAACAGAAAACACATGCGTTCCCCGATGACATTGATATCATGGAACGCACATTGGGCGAGGTGTCTGCTCCCTTTTCAAGTATCGAGGAGAAATCTAATAAAATGAGTCTAGTTGTCAATGAATCAAAAACAAAACTGATGGTTTCTTGAAGCAGTCAGTCCACAAGAATTTAACCACATGAGGTCATTGAGAACTATAGCTTCGAGATTGTAAAAGAATTTCTTTACCTTGGTACCGTCGTCAACACTGATAACTATATAAGTTTAGAAATAGAATATAAAATCATAATGGGCACTAACACAGACAGATAAAGTTATTCTTGGAGTTTCTAAGAGAAAGATTCGAAGAAAAATCTTTGGACCAGTCGGCATCAACAATGAAAATCGACATCGAATGAAACATGAGCTGTATGAGTTATACGCTGACATAGACATAGTAAAACGCATCAAACATTAGTGGCTGCGTGGCTGGGACATATTGAGAGAATGAATGAAAATACTTCAGCAAGAAAAGTATTTGTAAACGATCCCGAGGAAACTCGTAGAAGAAGACATTCGAAACTTCGATGGAAAGGGACCTATCTAAGCCATCTGAGTCCCACCTACAACATCACTTAGTTCGCACTGCTGTATGTCACTCAATTCCTCATTAAACTTGATACTTAAGAATTTTAACCTCTAGTTTTTAAGCATATGACAGGATATGCTCGACCCTTTCAGATGAATCCTCGACCGAACATAATCCGCAAATATTCTGGATTGTTCCATCCCAACTATTTAGCCCAGAATTTAGGGCGCAGTGGCCATTTAGAATACCTATGCATTTCCTAAGAATGGTTCCATTAAGACCCATCAAGAACTTGGTTTTGCATATATTTAGATCCTTCTTTGCTGTTTCCTTACCGATCTAAGACTTGATGCCCATGGAGTGGTGACATATAGCTGATACTTTTTCTGTCACCGCGAACATTTTTTTCTAGCTAGAGCCTTGTCTTATGACTTCATCTGCAATTTCATTGCCTTCGATGTCACAACGACCAGGAACCTAGCAAATTCTTACTTTGTATCCTTGACAAACTCTTAATTGACTTGACTTTACTAACTTGGAGGTTATGCTGCATCCAGGGCTAATAGTGCAGCCTGGAATCCTTCGATGTTTGGTCTCGGTAATAATAGTGGGATTAGGTTAAGCCAACTGATTTCCCCTTTCTGCCTCAAGCAATTCGTCCCGACTCACCTTCCCCTCTAAGTCCAGAGACCTTGAAACTGAACCAGCTAGATTCTGACTGGGAGTTGAAATATCTACAATCTCGGCAACCAAAATATCCAGCAAAACCCCCTCCA
Organism: Stomorhina lunata; assembly: GCA_933228675.1. Lineage (NCBI taxonomy): Eukaryota > Metazoa > Arthropoda > Insecta > Diptera > Rhiniidae > Stomorhina > Stomorhina lunata. The sequence goes on along the minus strand of OW121743.1, from coordinate 39,556,923 downwards.
AGGCCTGTTTGGTCTTAATGGTGGTGATGGGATTCGGTCGTTTCGTCACAGTAGCCCTATCCACCGTATCCCGAGATCCTAGGTGATATACGGCTTGGGCTAATCAGAAGCTAAGAATACCATGATCTCAAGTTCAGATTCAGGCTCGAGCGTGACCTTCTCCAGGGACTGAGTGGCCCCGGTGAATATCCCCCCTCTTTCCCACTATCTCTTCGATGTTTGTTTGGTTTTGGTGATGATGATGGAATCAGATTAGGCCAACTGACTTCCCCTTTCTATCTCAAGCAATTCGTTCCGATTCACCTTCCGCTCTGAGTCCAGAGACCTCGAAGCTGAACTAGCTATATTCTGGCTGGGAGTTGAAATCTCCACAATCTCGCCAACTGAAAAATCTAGCGAAACCCCCTCCAAGGCGTGTTTGGTCTCAGTGTTGGAGATGGGATTCGGTCGCTCCGTCGGGGTAGACCTATCCCCAGTCTACCGAGATCCTAGGGGTGATACTGCTTGGGGCTAATCAGAAGCTAAGAATACCGTGATCTCAAGTTCCGATTCAGACTCGAGCGTGACCTCCGCCAGGGACTGAGTGGCCCCGATAGAGAGAGAGAGAGAGAGGAATTCAGGACAACCTCCCTCGTTCTTCTATCTCCTCTAGGTCCGTCAGTAGTTGCCGCTTTTGTTGAAGAAGTTCCGAGTCAATGTCATTTTGTCATGTCAGTTTGTCTATTTAGCCCCACCATAATGTGTCCCGTCTGGCCATGAAGCTAAAATTCAAGGAAGTCCAATTGTATCATGTTAACTTTTATTTTTGTTTGAAATGTTTTTCCCACGAGTGTAGGGAAGATAAGGTCGCCTACGTTATAGCCCCCTGTGAAGTGGAAATAACATTTGTACTAGTAGAAGCGTTAAGGTATCCACAGTGCGCCGTTGAGACACATTCTTCTTTAGGGTAAAGTGCATAATAGCAATGAGATTCGAAAATAATTGCATTCAAACCGATGCGCACCGAGAAGGCCTTGGATGAACTTGACATCCGAGTTGTATATTAGCAACTTATTTGGAGCTCGGAGAATGTTAAACACAGATTTTGTCCAATTAATTCGAGATTCAGTTCAGAATTTTCGGAGGCATTCGCTAAACTGTCGAAGGCTTTCATACGTTCGATAAACGCTAGGTAAATGGGGATGCGGAATTCATGGCATTGCTCTATAGAGCAATACTATAATAATAATACTATAGTATTATTCTTACCGTATCGAATAGGTTAACACAAGAACGATTCTCTCTGAACCCAAACTGATTTTCGCGGAATATAGAGGAAACTGCATAGGATATTCTATTCAAAATTTCCCGACTTAGTATTTTGCTTGGTATTGGAAGAAGTATTATACCTCTGTAGTTATTGCAGTCTTTGGAGTTACCCTTCTTGGTGTTTTGATTAATATTCCTTCATTCCAGGAGGTTGGTAGAGCTTCTTCTTCCCATATTTTTCGCACAAATGGGTGTCACTGTCCTTCAACATCACATAAAAGCATCTCCGCTGAGATATTGTTATTGCCCAGAGCCTTGTTGCGTTTAAGGCTTTTAATAGCGTTCTTCACTTCTTGTATTGTCGGTGGATTGTTGATGGAGTTGATTTGTGGACAGATGGTTCCAAAACAAAGACTGTAAGAGACTCTGGATCAACTTTAAGATCTTATTAAATCTCATACAATTTTCTGAGATCCTGTTCTATTGGGTGGTTAAATTGTAAGGGCCGATGTTGAATGTGAACCACACCTAAACGCCAAGTATTTTTTCGAATTTTATTTGACATTTCTCTATTTTAGACTTACTCAATTTGAACCATGGAGAGATACACAATCCAAAAACGTATTAAAGTTATCCAGACTTATTATGAAAATGGGCGTTCAAATCAAAGTGCATATCGTGCACTTCGTGATTTATATTGCTGCTGTTCGCGATAGTGTGGCTGAAGAGCCGTCCACCTCAACTCGTCGTCTTGCCCAACAATTGCACCTTTCACGCTCGTCGTTGATGAACATTATGCATAAAGACTTGCATTTACACGCTTACAAGGTGCAATTGGCTCAATAACTAAAGCCTCTTGACCATTCCAAACGTCGTGAATGGGCAGAATGGTGGCAAGAAATGGCAACAGTGAATGATCAATTTTCGAAGAAAATCATCTTCAGTGATGAGGCACATTTTCACCTCAGTGGATTCGTCAATGAACAGAATTGCCGCATTTGGGCGAATGAGAATCCAAGAGTGATTGTCGGAAAACTAATGCACCCACAAAGAGTGACTGTTTGGTGCGGTTTATGGGCTGGCGGCATCATTGGGCCGTATTTTTTCCAAAATGAGGAAGGTAAGGCAGTTACTGTGAATGGTGTTCGCTATAGTGAGATGATAAGGAACTTTTTATGGCCCGAATTGGTAGATATGGATGTGGACGATATGTGGTTTCAGCAGGAAGGTGCCACTTGCCACCCAGCTAACGAAACAATGACTTTTTTGCGCAACAAATTCAATGGCCGTGTTATCTCACGTAATGGCGATGTCAATTGGCCGCCAAGATCATGTGATTTGACACCGTTGGACTTTTTTCTTTGGGGTTATTTGAAAGAAAAGGTGTACGTCGATAAGCCGGCAACAATTCAAGAGCTAAAGGATGAGATAATTCGGCACATTAACAGCACAGAACCTCCATTATGCCCCAGGATCATCGAAAATTTGGACCATCGGATGGAGGTGTGCCGCCGTGTTTGCGGCGCCCATTTGGCCGATATTTTCTTCCATACATAATTGAGTAATACCAATATATCATAATAAAATAAAATTACAATAATTAACTAAATAGTTTGTGCTTTATTCAAAATCAACATCGGCCAAAGTTGTTGAAAATATCTGAAATTAAGTAACTTATCGAACAGCCTGCCTATGTAGAACTACTTAGTGGTATTGAATTGAAAACGAAAGTAAAAACGAAAAATATAAGTAAATTATAACTAAATGCACAATTCATTAGGAAGATTGTATAAGGATTATAGACATAACAGAGCACTTCAAGTGTGTGGTAGCAGCTCCTTTATTTCCTACTTAACGGCAACAGCATCAGCAGCAAAAATCGTAATGCCGACAACAGAAATCTTCCAACTCTAATTCGTTAAAGTGTTGGAAAAGAATTGTACTTTTGTAATAACTATTCATTCTTACCTACATTCATTCATTCAAGCATTCATTTTTTACACTTGAAGTCTTAACCACCTCTAGTATGTATGTATGTATATGTTTCACTTGGTAAAAGTAAGAACTGAAGCAGCCTTACAAGTAGCAACAATAATACATTGCGGCAATTGTACCAACAAATGCGTCTTTTATGTGTTTTTGAACAACTAAAGTATGTCGAATCATCTACGAGGAACAATTGAATGGCAACTGTAGAAATATAAAGATTTTGAAGTTTTTCTTCTTTACTTTTTTTGAGTTCTTAAGTTGCAGAAATATGGTTTCTTGCCACTTTTTTTTCTCAAGAAAATTATCTTTTTTTTGTGGCAAGTAAAGAAGATAAAATTGTTTAGTTGTGCTGGAGATAAAAAAGAATAATGTGATGAATACTTAATGACACTAAAAAAGGATATGACCGGATAGAAGTGGTGGGTGAAGTTTTGCTATATTAAAGATATAGAAATGTTTAAATTTAGTTTAATATGTAAGTAAAACATTTGTCTTGCAACAACGCTTTACAACTGTAAAATCTATAATGAACTTAAGTATTAAAGAAATATTATTTCAAGTTTTTTAAAGAAATATAATCAAGTTCCTGAAAATTTTTCGAATACGAGTAATTCTAACTAAATGAAAATTATTTAGTAAATATTGTTCTGAATAATATGCACTTACCATTTAAGTAAAACTTATCCGTGATGCAACTAATAATCTACGAATAAAGGGTGTCCCAACTAAAACGGAATTTTTATACCCACCATCAAAACGAATGGGGGTATATTGAGATTGTCATTCCCTTTGTAATTTAGTTAATATTGGCTCAAAAACCAAAAACGATATATATTCTGAATCCATATGAAATTCTAAGACAATTGAGCGATGTCCGTCTGTCTGTCTATTGAAATCACGATAACGCCTAAACGAAAGGAGCTAGCCCACTCAAACTTATTAAAAACATTCCTCATCTCCGAAAAAATTTTGGTATTGAAATTGGGCAAAATCGGTTAACATTTGACCATAGCTCCCGTATAACCTCGCCTACGCTAATCGCTTATTTGCTAATAAATAACAAACTGTAATAGCTATGATGATAAAATTTGGTATATAGAAGTAAGCCCTAGACAGCATATACAATTTCATCAAAATCGGTTGACATTTAGTCATAGCTCCCATACAAAACACTTACGGAAATAGCAAAAATTTCACCTAAAATGCACTTAAATGCCAATAAATCTAAAATTATAACAGATATAACCACTTAATTAAGCACGAGGAGGTCTTATATCAATGCTAACCAGTATGCAAAATTTTGTTACAATAGCTCCCATATGAGAAACTACCGGAAACACAAAAATACAGAAAGAAAAGGGGGTTCATGTCCGTCTGTCAGTCAGATAAAAGCGCGATAGCGCCTTAACGAAAAGGGCTACAGCACCAAAGGAAGTCTTATGTGAATACCAGCCAGTGTGCAAAATTTTGTTACAATCGCTTACTATTTGACCATAGCTCCCATATAAAAACAGCAAAATACAAAAAGAAAAGATGGTTTATGTCCGTATTTCCGTCAGAGAAAAAACGATAGCTCCTTAACTACAAGAGCTAGAGAAACAAAATTTAGCAAAAGTATTCAAGATATGTTGTAGAAATTGTGTGCTGAAAATGGGTAAAATCGGTTCACATTTAGTTAGAGCTCCCATATAACCCTGCCCCGGAAATCACATTTATGCTGATAAATTGAATAAAATTGAAAAATCTATGACTACTAAGTTTAAAACAGAGAAGTTTTATGTAACTTTCAGTCAGTATGTCAAATTTTATAAAAATCGGTCCATTTTTGACCATAGCTTTCATAGAAAAACCGTAACCATTAAAATGCCACAAACGCCAGTTAAAAGCTATTAAATTATAAACGATATCAGGTATGGGCACTAAATTTTGCACAAATAAACTTTAAATTAATACCATAAATTCCATATAAAAAATTTTGTAACAGTCGGTCAACATTTTGCTATAGTTCTTATATATATAACATCCCCTTTTTATACCCACCATCAAAAAGAATGGGGGGTATATTGAGAATGTCATTCCGTTTGTAATTTCCTTAATATTTTCTCAAAAACCAAAAACGATATATATTCTGAATCCTTATGAAATTCTAAGACGATTGAGCGATGTCTGTCTGTCTGTCCGTCAGTCTGTCTGTCTGTCTGTCTGTCTGTCTGTCTGTCTGTCTGTCTGTCTATTGAAATCACGATAACGCCTAAACGAAAGGAGCTAGCTCACTCAAACTTAGTAAAAACATTCTTCATCTCCGAGAAAATTTTGGTATTGAAATTGGGCAAAATCGGTTAACATTTGACCATAGCTCCCGTATAACCTCGCCTACGCTAATCGCTTATTTGCTAATAAATAACAAACTATAATAGCTATGATGATTAAATTTGGTATATAGAAGTAAGCCCTAGGCAGCATATACAATTTCATCAAAATCGGTTGACATTTAGTCATAGCTCCCGTACAAAACACTTACGGAAATAGCAAAAATTTCACCTAAAATGCATTTAAATGCCAATAAATCCAAAATTATAACAGATATAACCACTTAATTTAGCACGAGGAGGTTTTATGTCAATGCCAACGAGTGTGCAAAATTTTGTCACAATCGGTTAGCATTTGATCATAGCTCCAGTATAAAAAACTTACGGAAACACAAAAATACAAAAAGGAAAGGGGTTTATGTCCGTCTATCCGTCAGATAAAAGCACGATAGCGCCTTAACGAAAAGGGCTACAACAACAAAATATTTCAAAAGGAAGTCCTATGTGAATGCCAGCCAGTGTGCAAAATTTTGTTACAATCGGTTACTATTTGAACATAGCTCCCATGTAAAAAACTTACGGAAACACAAAAATACAAAAATCAAAAATCAAATAGTTTTAATTTTCGGATATAAAAAAATTACAAAAATTTTTTGATCACACACTAAATTTATTTTGAGGTTATATTAAGAGAGCTTAGGGAATATAAAATCCGTTCGCGTTAATGATTTAACGCGATGCGCGCAGAAGTTATGAAGGTTAAAACAAAAATTTCTAAAAAAAATTAAAAACTATTTGATTTTTATTAGTTTTATGTTAATTTTGACACAACTTATATATTTTCATGTGTTCTGTCGTTTCATGGCATTATGGTAGCTTATGCCTTAACACGAAGAAATAATGCAATTATGCAAGTGAAAAAAAAAATTTAACAATATTTTTTTGATTTTTTTAACCGCAATTTTCGCGAAATTTTACAAAATGTGAGTCTTAGTGAGATTCAGCTGCCTTGACTTTTGGACAAATTTAATTTAAAAAAATTTTTTATTTAAATATAAGTTTTAATACGTGCACATCTTTCGTAGATATAAAATTCTTATTTGGTCCATAAAATCGTTAATCCTTATAATTTTTTGGTGCGCTTCAAATCTAAGGTAAAGCTTTATTAAAGAATAGTTTTAAGACCATTCCTGATCAATTTTGAGCTCAATTCGCGATGTGCTTCATTGAAATGTTTTCAGATAAAACCTTCGCGTTCTCAATTAATATAGAGATTTTTGACAAACTTTTGATGCAAATCGGTTATAAATAACATCGCTTTCATGACTTATATGATTTTGTTTCAGTTTGCATTCTAAAACCATTTAAACCAATATGTACTTTTTTGCACGATTTTCAAAATCTTTATAAAATTTTAGCAAACAATGATTTTTTGGTGCGCTTTTGCTTTTAGGTGCTAAATGGCAAAAAACTCGGTTTACGCGGTAGTTTGGAAATTTTCATTCATATTTGCGAGTGTGCTCCACGAAAAACCGGTATTTTGAAAAATTTACGCTCAAAAACTCCTCATTTACACCTGTTGTATATTATACCTATACAGAGCACATTAACGAGATATATATCAAACGATGCTAAATTGAAAGATCTACAAATCGTTATCTGTTTTTTTAAAACTCTTTGAGGCGACCAAAAAATATGCGAAAAAAAATTAAAAAGTGGCGAAAACAAGCTTCAAATTTTGGAAGCCATTAAGTAGTATCTATTAGAAGTGACAAAATTAAAATTTAGAGGGAAGTGGATTTATCCCCTAAGTGTGGTGTCTATTTCGTAGAACAACGACTTGGGTCCAAATGTTAAAACAAATGCAGAAGAAGACGAAATATGAAGAAAAACTTGAATGCTTCAATCGATTTTTTAACGTTTTTTTTTTTAATTTGCATGCCAATTTCACTTAGAAGCGCAAATTTGCGCAACTAAGATATTGGGTTCAGTACACAGAAGTTTTTGCGAATTCGAGATCTGTAATTAGATTTTCCGAACTCCTATGGGTACAACAATTATTGGAGTTGAAAGTCGGTTTCAAAGGAATAAAAACTGTTTGATTTTTGCCCAAATACAGTTTATGTCCGTCTTTCCGTCTGAGAAAAGCGCGATAGCTCCTTAACTACAAGAGCTAGAGGGACAAAATTTAGCAAAAGCATTTTCGATATGTTATAAAAATAGTGTGCTGAAAATGGGTAAAATCGGTTCACATTTAGTTAGAGCTCCCATATAACCCTGCCCCGGAAATCACATTTATGCTGATAAATTGAATAAAATTGAAAAATCTATGACTACTAAGTTTAAAAATTTTATGCAACTTTCAGTCAGTATGTCAAATTTTATAAGAATCGGTCCATTTTTGACCATAGCTTTCATATAAAAACCACTCCCGGTAAACACTAAAATGCCACAAACGCCAGTTAAAAGCTATTAAATTATAAACGATATCAGGTATGGGCACTAAATTTTGCACAAATAAACTTTATATTAATATCATTAATTCCATATAAAAAATTTTGTAACAATCGGTCAACATTTTGCTATAGTTCTTATATATATAACATCCCCTTTTTATACCCACCATCAAAAAGAATATATAAGAATGTTTATTGAGATTGTCATTCCGTTTGTAATTTCCTTAATACTGGCCCAAAAATCAAAAACGATATATCTTCTGAATCCTTATGAAATTCTAAGACGATTGAGCGATGTCTGTCTGTCTGTTGAAATCACGATAACACCTAAACGAAAGGAGCTAGCACACTGAAACTTAGTAAAAATATTCTTCATCTCTGAGAAATTGGGCAAAATCGGCTCAGATTTGACCATAGCTCCTGTATAACCTCGTCTAGGCTAATCGCTTATTTGTTAATAAATGACGTGTAAAATTTCATCAAAATCGGTTCACATTTAGCCATAGCTCCCATACAAAAAAACTTACGAAAACAGCCTAAATTTCACCTAAAATACACTAAAATGCCAATAAATCTAAAAGTATAACAGATATAATCACTTGATTTGGCTCAAGAAAGTCTTATGTCAATGTCAGCCAGTGTGCAATATTTTGTCACAATCAATCACCATTTCACCATAGCTCCCATATAAAAATCTTATGGAAACACAAAAATACATAAATTAAAGGTTGTTTATGTCCGCCTGTCCGTCAGATATATGCACGACAGCGCCTTAACGAAAAGAGCTAGAGGGACAAAATTTTACAGTAGCATTTTGGATAACTTGAAAAAGATGTTTGTTGAAAATGGACAAAATCTGTTCAAATTTAGTTAGAGCTCCCATATAACCTCGCCCCGGGAAACACATTAATGCTGATAAATTTAATACAATTGCAATAGCTATGACGATTAAATTTAAAATAGGGAAGTCTTATGCAATTTTTGATCAGTTTATCAAATTTTATAGGAATTAGTCCATATTTGACTTAAGCTTTCAAATAAAAAACACTCACGGAAACACTAAATTTTAGCAAAGGCCAGTTAAAAGCTATTAAATTAGAAACTATGATAGCTATGGCCACTTTTGCAAGAATAAGCTCTATATATACCAGCCAGTGTGTAAAATTTTGTTACAATCGGTCAACATTTGGATATAATTCTTATATATATATATAACATCCCCTTTTTGTATCTACAATCAAAAAGATTTGGAGATACATTCATTATATTAAGATTGCACCTATGAAATTAGATAGGCATCAATCAATGTTCAGTCCAGACTTTATATATGATGAACTCATTAGGAACTCCTAATGAAATATATGGACCTGCCGTATTACTACACTCAGAATATTATGTAAGTAAAATTAACTTAAAATGTAATTTGAAATGAATGAATATTCATTTAAAAACCGGTCAACTGATTTTTCATTCAAATTCAATAAATATCAGAGACCGGATTTTAATACTTTTAAAACAATATTTTCATATTTAAATCCATAAAAAAACAATCATTGAAGTTTAAAAAAATATTAAAAATCCCTCATGATTTTTATTTGTTCAAAAATTTTGTTTCTTTTTTCAATCCGATGAAAATAAAATATAAAAAAATCGTTTGGGATATTTATCAGTACATTTCAAAATAATTTTCATCTTTTTTCATCCGATGAAAATAAATTTTGATAGAAAATATTCAAATTTTATTTCTGTATTTGTCCGGGTATAAAACATCTTTAGGACGTTTAAATAGCAATAAATTATTGTTACAAATTTTATATTGAAATGGGTTTGGGCAACAAATGGTCGTTGTCTAAGTGCGCTTAAAACGTTTAAAAGTTTTTTTTTTAGAAATAGCGACGCGAATCAAAGAAACCACCAATAGTTCCTATTTGAACTATTATCTTTAACTTCGATGTCCTAAAACATAGCAATAAATTGAAAACATTCATACATTCATTGTTGAAAATTTTGAAATTTCAGAAACATTTAATTTTTTCAAAATCAAAACAGAAGTTCAAAAATAAAACAACCCAGTAAAACTTTTCATTACCAAATAATGAGTTAAACAGTTAAACTATTGAACACTAACTACTTACTCATTCGCTGTTTAAGTCATTACATTAACATGGGGATGTCATTGGAGGCAAGTACTTACCAATTGCAGAAAAGTAATGACTTGGGTAAGCAATTTGAAAGCAACAACAACAACAGCAACAACTTTTTTGTTGTTGTTTTATTAAAAATATATATTTTTAAACGAAATACAAATTTTTTTTTTATGATCCCATGGGGGCTCGAACCCAGACCCTCCGACTGCTAGGCAGAGACTCTTCCACTGAGCTACTTCATATATTGAAAACTTAGCAGCTTATAATTAATAATAACAATTTTTATTTTTAGATCCAAAATCATGTGAAAATAACTTTGTTTTTCCCTGCTTTTTTTTTGCTTTGTTGTAATTTTTGGAAAAATATTTTTATACGATTTTTTGTAATTATTTTAAAACTTTTTTAAAATTATTTTAAAACTTAAACAATTTAAATCTTCTTTTTTGTATAAGTTTTTACATAATATTGACCCTTACTTACTTAAATGTTACAACCTGTTAAGGTCAAAGTCCGAGCATATTTTAGAATTCCATGGTTTTCGATCTTATGCGAATATTCTCCAATTTTATAGGCCAAGCTTTGAAAAATGTTCCTCTACTTAGCTAGTGGGACATTTCAATTCTAATTTTATCCTTTTCATTGTATTTTTTTTTTTCAAGAGAGGGTTACTAGCCCGTAATCCTAACCCATTTTTATCGATCTTATGGGACAACTCTCGGAACATGTTAACTTACAATATTAATGGGTGTTAAACTATCTCCTCGGGTGATACCATGAGGAGGTGTGTGTCCACAGTTGAGATGAAGGATGACCCAGATAAGTTGGGCTTACCTAGTTAAGACCAATTAGAATTGTGTTTGGTATTCAACATCCCCTACATAATCAAAATTGACTCATGATGGTATTTTTTCATTAACGTGAGTTAGTTGTACAAATTTTTTTTACAGAAGATAATATTTAAGTTCTTAAAATTCAAAAATCATTTAAAAAGACTCTTTTAATAAAAAAAAACTAAAAAAAATTGTTGCCCTTGGTGGGATTTGAACCGGGGCACAGTGGTTTACGGACGCTTTTTTTTGGAAATAATTCTGTAACTTTTGAACGACTGGAGATATTTGAATGAAATTTGACATGGTGGTAGTCAAGGAGTATTCGAGTTGGTTTTTAAAAGCACTGGTCCATGAGGGGTCGGGAGAGTGATTGATGGACCTTCAAAGTTGGTCACCTCGGGTGTTCGATTTTTTTAAAAATTCGCCAAAAATCCATTTATGTATGGATTGAAAAGAAATTTTAAACTTAAGTTGTCCTTGAGAAGATCTACAAAAAATATGCTTAAATGTGTAGGTTATCTCCTTTGGATTTCGAGATATTTGGGTAAAAAGGAATTTTTAGGTTGATTTTTTACCTCTTTTTTTAAGCTTTTTTTGATCTGGTGGACGCATCTGAGGACCAAAAATTTTTTAAGAATATTCTTTAAATTTGTAATAAAATTCTGAATAATTTTTGTGCAAGTTAGTTATAGAAATCTTCTTTTGTTTAAAAGTTAAAAATATTCAAAGTTGAAACTTACAAAAAATTTCGCTTTTTTTTTAGTTTTTCCCCAAAAGATAGCTATATTTTTTCACTAATAAAAAAATATTTTCTTAAGAAACATAAAAAGATTTTTAAAGTTTTTAAAAGAAAACATAATGAGAATGCGTATAAAACAAATTTCTTGCTAATTGGACTTTTGGTCCTCGCACATGTCCTCTCCAAAAAATGGCAATTTGTAAAAAAAAAAATTAGTTTAAACAAAAATTTCTCAAAAGGCAAAGCACCGATTTGAAAAAAATTATAATGTTCATATTTTCCAATATATCTGTTATTGATTAGAAAAGTTTTTTCTGAAACGCGCTGCAAATAGAGACAGTGTTGCCATATTTGTAAAAAAAACTCATTTTTTGAAACACCTTTTTCCCCAGTTGGGAATTGGGGAATTTTTAAGTTAAAATTGGGAATTTTTTTTAGTCTATTGCTTTTACATCTTATTGGTCTACATTACTACAAAATTTCATTGTAATATCTTTATCCATGTCATTTCCACAGAATATCAAAGATTAAAAATATTTTCCTTAAAAAAGCAGAAAAACAATTTTTTTTGTTTTACGATACAAAGTGTAAAAAAAGTAACGCACTTAAAAAAAACTTTTACTTAGTGCTAATCTCCTAGTCTTTCCCGATCTAATGATACTAAACATGTATATAAAGCATTAATACCGAGTCTTAAAAAACTCTGAAAACTTTGGCCCCCGTAGCATTTTTACACTGTTTATTTAAATATAAGTGATGAATTTGTGCATATAAAGTTAATTATCATACTCAAATATTTCACTATTTTTAAGATGACAATGATCCTTCGCTAATAAACAAATATTTTCTTCAAAAAGATATAAATAGTTTTTTATTTTTTTAAAGAAAACATTATAAGAATGACTTAAAAAAATTTTATTCGATTTTGCCTTTTGTTCCAAGCTAAAAAATAAAATTTTAGTAAAAGATTCTAAATAAGTAAGTACGAGTAAGGCACCGATTTTGATAACAGTGTAAAGGTAATATATCCATAATTTGTAGCAAAAGTTTAATTAGAAGAGTACTTTTATAGTAACAGTGTGACAATTTATTTAAAATAAGATTTAAAGGCATTTTTCCGGTATTTAAAATTGGTGTATTTGAAAAAATTGCAAAATTATGTTAAGGTTATAAAATGTTTTTTAATGTGAAAGTTAATGCAATAGGTAAAAATTGTTACAACTTGGGTTTTTCATAATGGTCAGAAAGGATATGGTTACTCACCTCCATACAGGTAGGTTTTACGAGACGCACATATTGGTTGAGTTATATATGCACCTATTTTTAGAGGTAAAAAATACATTAATTCATTGATTTCTTTATTATTCTTTGGATACAGGTATATATAAAAAATGTTTTTTTTTAATATAAAAAAGAAAGTTTTAAATGTAACTGCTATTAACAGTTAAAACATCATGGCTATAACATTGGAATTTAAAGTGTTGTGCGATATTCTTTTTGAACAACCAAGCAGTTCGAGAGCAGAAAAAATTAAAATAATCATGCGATATGCTAAAAGTCAAACTAACTCCATGATTCTCAATAGTGAGGAAGACAAAGTCGTAAAATTTGTAAAGTTATTTGAACTTAAAATTAAGTCGGTTAATTACTGTTTAAAAAGATTTGAATCTAAATTTAAAGACTGGCTGAAGGACTCAATTGAGCTTAAAACTTCTGGTGCTGGAGCCCCTCTAAAAAACTATGATGATCTCGGAGAAAGATCTAAAAAGATGCGATTATCCGAAGTTCTTTCTACTCATTCGGATACTGAAATCAAAGATTCCTTTAAGGAAGTGCTCAAACGAAATAATCAACCAGCTGAAGCTAAACAAATAGCAGATATTCTCCCAGAGGCTTCTCCTAAACGTCTTAAGCGAATTATTAAGAGTATACCAACTCCTTCTTCTCAATCAGAATTTTCGGAGGAAGAAGCACTTGCTCTTATGCTCGAGTTGAAATTGAGTAAAAATAAATATATTAAACTCTGTAAGGCATTACGAGACAAAGGACACTCAATTTTACCAGGATATAATGCGTTATTAAAAACCAAAAAAAACTTAATACCAACAAACGTGATAGGAGACGAAAGTGCGATAAGAAAGAAATGGTGGAGCAGTTATACAAAAACTTCTGAAAACGAACACCTGGAAGAGGTTCTTGATATAATAGATTGTACTGATTATTTTACTGAAAATAAAAATTAAGTAAATAACTACTTTTATATAAATATGTAATAAAAACTGTAAGTTTAAACTTTAACTACAAATACTTCAATAAAATGTATTTCACCTTTTAATATAAGTACAAATTATTTACATTTTGATATTTCATAAATCCTCATGATATTTTCTTTAAAAAAATAAAAAAATATTTGTTTGTTATCAAGGGATCATTGTCATCTTATAGTGAAATATTTGAGTATGATTATTAATTTTATATGCACAAATTCATCACTTATATTTAAATAAACAGTGTAAAAATGCTACGGGGGCCAAAGTTTTCAGAGTTTTTTAAGACTCGGTATTAATGCTTTATATACATGTTTAGTATCATTAGATCGGGAAAGACTAGGAGATTAGCACTAAGTAAAAGTTTTTTTTAAGTGCGTTACTTTTTTTACACTTTGTATCGTAAAACAAAAAAAAATTGTTTTTCTGCTTTTTTAAGGAAAATATTTTTAATCTTTGATATTCTGTGGAAATGACATGGATAAAGATATTACAATGAAATTTTGTAGTAATGTAGACCAATAAGATGTAAAAGCAATAGACTAAAAAAAATTCCCAATTTTAACTTAAAAATTCCCCAATTCCCAACTGGGGAAAAAGGTGTTTCAAAAAATGAGTTTTTTTACAAATATGGCAACACTGTCTCTATTTGCAGCGCGTTTCAGAAAAAACTTTTCTAATCAATAACAGATATATTGGAAAATATGAACATTATAATTTTTTTCAAATCGGTGCTTTGCCTTTTGAGAAATTTTTGTTTAAACTAATTTTTTTTTTTTACAAATTGCCATTTTTTGGAGAGGACATGTGCGAGGACCAAAAGTTCAATTAGCAAGAAATTTGTTTTATACGCATTCTCATTATGTTTTCTTTTAAAAACTTTAAAAATCTTTTTATGTTTCTTAAGAAAATATTTTTTTATTAGTGAAAAAATATAGCTATCTTTTGGGGAAAAACTAAAAAAAAAGCGAAATTTTTTGTAAGTTTCAACTTTGAATATTTTTAACTTTTAAACAAAAGAAGATTTCTATAACTAACTTGCACAAAAATTATTCAGAATTTTATTACAAATTTAAAGAATATTCTTAAAAAATTTTTGGTCCTCAGATGCGTCCACCAGATCAAAAAAAGCTTAAAAAAAGAGGTAAAAAATCAACCTAAAAATTCCTTTTTACCCAAATATCTCGAAATCCAAAGGAGATAACCTACACATTTAAGCATATTTTTTGTAGATCTTCTCAAGGACAACTTAAGTTTAAAATTTCTTTTCAATCCATACATAAATGGATTTTTGGCGAATTTTTAAAAAAGTCGAACACCCGAGGTGACCAACTTTGAAGGTCCATCAATCACTCTCCCGACCCCTCATGGACCAGTGCTTTTAAAAACCAACTCGAATACTCCTTGACTATCACCATGTCAAATTTCATTCAAATATCTCCAGTCGTTCAAAAGTTAAAGAATTATTTCCAAAAAAAAGCGTCCGTAAACCACTGTGCGGGGCCATTCAGTTTAAATTACCATCTTAATTACAAATATGTACTTCTGTAATAACTTATTATTTATTCGGATGGTATGTTGTAGTCGTTACAAGGTAACCAGTTATCAGAGTACTTGCCATTACCAAAGTTTTGCTGGGAATCAATAAAATATTTTTCTGTTCGGATATTTATCGTTATAGATATTTAAAATGTTCATCATGAGGGATATTTATATTTCAAACTAGCTTTATAACCCGCTACTTCGTTAGCGGCACCATTTGAATTGACAAAGTTACAAAATTTACCAAAATAACTTTTTCACTTATTTATCAATTCCGATATAAATTAAATTAAATACTTATTGGTTCTTAAGATACATATAGGACAAAATAAGTACCTACCCTCTACATTTTCAAAAAAGTACTACACACGCCTCCCTTATTTTTGTAGCTGACCCAATTTTGATTGCTAACCCAATTTAAATCTTGTTCTTGTCGCTTTTGATTTTGAATATTTTACAAAAGTTTCCTTTTTTTACCCGTTGGTTACCCCTGATCAGCCAAATTAAAAAAAAAAAAATCCGGATACATGTCCTAATATTTTTATTGCTGATCTTAACTCCATTTTTGTTAATTGAAAAAAATACCAAACACCTGTCACATATTTCTTCAATGTCAATAGAACAGTCCATAAATCATTGATTTATTTATTATTTTATTGATTTAAACAACATGCACAGTTTAAAAGGAAAAAACCTATCTTTAAATTTTTGACCCGTTTTTGTTATTTTCGATTGCGGTATAAATTTTGTTTCTATAATAATTGATTCAAAAATTATATATGGGTCAAAAAAGTACCAAAATTTAGTTTTTATCCTTTTTATTCCCTATTTTTAGCTCATTTACGAAAAGTACCTACTAAAAACATGACTTTTTATTTTTCTATTCGATCTAAATCCAATTTAAATTTTTTTTCTGTCGATATTAGTATCAGAGATATAACTTTACTAATGTTTTTATTTTCTACCCTATTTTAACCCCAAAACTGTTTAATTTGCAAAAAGTACTGAAAAGTCCCTTAATTTTTAGGGCTGATCTTAGACCATTTTAGTGTTTGTTTCCATCCATTAGGTTTAGAAGATATAATGTCATCGATTTTTCCCTTTTTTACCCCTTTGATTGACACATCTCTAATTTATACTTTTGACTTCATTAGCTTAAATGAATATTTTCCCGTTTTCACCTTTTGGAACCCCATTTATCGTAAAAGTACCAAGCACATGTTTAATATTTTGTTAATACTTATTGATTGTGGCATAAAGTGAGTCTTTATGTTTATAAGTTCAAAAGATACGCATGGATACGCAAGTACAAAAATATAGTTTTTACCCTTTTTGCCCTTATTAGTGCCATTTCCAAAAAAAGTACAGAACACATGTCCCTTTCATTTTCTAGCCGATTATATGATTTATTCATTTTCTAGCCTGTTTTAACCATAAGCGGCCAAATTAAAAAAAATACCGAACCCGTGTCCTTTAATTTTTAATGCTGATCATAGACCAATTTAATCTTTGTTTCTATCACTTTTGATTTATGAGATATTACGTTACCTATTTTCCCCCTTTTTACTCCAAACATTAAAAAAAGGAATCAATCGCGTGTCTTATACTTCTGCAATGTGAATAGACCTGTCTGTAAATTATACTTCTGGCTTTATTTGTTTAAATGATATTCATAGTTTTTACTCTTTTGTGCCTCATTTATCGTAAAAGCGCCAAGCACCTTCTTAATTTTTGTTAGTCCTTATCAATTGTGATGTAAATAGAGTATTTATGTTTATTAGTTCAAGAGATACTTATAGGGTTAATAAAGTACCAAAATATAGTTTTTTCCCTTTTTCTCCCTTATTAGTTCCATTTCCAAAAAAGTACCAAACTCGTGTCCCCTTTTTTTGCAAGATGATCCAAATCCAATTTCAACTTTGTTTCTAACGATGTAAATTTCGGAGATATGATGTTACTAATTTAAAGAGTGCTCTAAATAAAATTTGTAGTTGGATTTTCTTAAATAAAAATCAAACCTTTTAATATAAAAAGTCTACAAAATACGCAAATATAATGACATATTATACAAAATCATTTAGCATTAAAATGTTTACTTAGTACTCGGGTTTTGCAAAATTATCGACTTTTTTCGGAAACCCTCCCATTAAAGATTTTACAGTTGCTTCTGATACCTTTTTGGAGCATGTGTTCCACCTGCGCTTAAAATCGGACATGTTCTTGGAAATCTTTCCTGTGTTCTTCAATTCCTTTTTTACCAGAGCCCAATACCTTTCCACAGGCCGAAGTTCTGGACAGTTAGGTGGATTTGCCTCTCATGGTACAAAAATGACATTATTCTTTGAGTACCACTCAAGTGCCTTTTTTCCATAATGGCATGATGCCAAATCGGGCCAAAAAAATGTAGTCACTCTGTGCTCTCTTAAAAAGGGTAACAACCGTTTTTGTAGGCACTCATTTATATAAATTTCTGTGTTTATTGTGCCAGATGCCACAAATACTTTACTTCTTTTGCCACAACTGCAAATAGCTTGCCACACGAGAAACTTCTTAAGGAATTTTGTTTGTTTTTTTGTGCGAAACTCTTGCCGAACATTGCCCCGTTTATCAGCAACATAAAAATCTTGACCAGGAAGTTGAGAAAAGTCTGCCAGTACGTATGTTTCATCATCCATCACACAACAGGTGTATTTTTTTATAAAATCAGACTTCAATTTTTTTCGCTCGTTTTTTTGCTTCTAAGTTCTTTATAGCATTGCGATCTGGAACCTTTTGGACTTTGTATGTCTTCAGTCCAGCATAAGCTTTGACTCTATGTGAAAAATTCGTAGAACATTTCACCGTACGAGCTGCTTTTCTTAAAGAAGTGTTAGGCGCTCTTCGAAAGAGTCGCTCGAATTCTTTTGCCTTAATAATATCTGTAGGACCTTTTTTCCTCCCTGATCCAGGTTTTCTTTCAATGCTCAGGTTTTCCTTATACCGTCTGATGGCATTAGAAACCGTTCGAGGGTCAACTTTCAAATTTTTAGCTATTTTTTTAAAAGTCCATGACGGATTTTTTTGAAAAGTTTTAATTATAATTTCACGAACTTTTTTTTCGCAGTCCATTTTGATTGAAATAACTATTGAAAATTAATAATTTCTAAAATAATAGTATCTGACATATCTATAGAAACTAACTTGATCAAAAAATAAATTATTTCTTGCACTATGGATAAATTTTGTCTAAAATAGTGAATGCATATTTTTTTTAGAACACTCTTTATCCATTTTCTTTTTCAATTTTTTTCAATTTACTTTTTCAATATGAATCCACCCGTCTGTAAATTATAGTTCTGGCTTCATTAGTTAAAAACCTACCCTTGAATATTTTTTTATCTTTTTTACCTCAATTATCGTAAAAGTACCAAATACGTGTCTAATAATTCTTTGTTACTTATCAATTGTGACGTTTACTGTTTCTCTATGTTTGTTATTTCAAAAGATACGTATGGGTTCAAAAAAGTACCAAAATATAGTTTTTGCCCTTTTTTACCCTTATTAGTACCATATTCAAAAAAGTACCAAATACGTTTCTCGTTTTTTTTCAGCCCATCCGAAGCAAATTTCAACTCTATTCCTATCGTTTTGAATTTCGGAGATATGACGTTACTAATATTTCCCATTTTTTCCCTGTTTTAACCCCAAAACGGCCGAATTAAAGAAAAAAGTACCGAATACATGTCCCTTAATTTAAAGTGCCGATTTTAGACCGATTTAGTTGTTGTTTCTATCACTTTTGGCTAAGAAGATATATTTTTACCGATTTTTACCCCCAAAATTAAAAAAAGTACCAGACACTTATTTTACTTTTTTCAGTGTCAATTTACCAGCCAATAAATTATGCTTCTGGCTTCATTAGCCGAAAAGATATTCTTAGCTAAAAAGCAAAAAACCTACTCTTGAATATTTTCCCTTTTTTTTACCCTTTCGTCCCACATTAATCGCAAAAGTACCAAATACGTGTTTAATAGTTTTTTAATGCCTATCAGTTGCGATATAAATTATGTTTCTATGTTTATTAGTTCAAAAAATATATATGTGTTAAAAAAGTACCAAAATATAGTTTTTACCCTTTTTTATTCTTATTAGTACCATTTTTGAAATAGTACCAAATACGTGGCCATTTATTTTTTATCCGATTCAAATCCAATTTAAACTTCTTTTGCATCGGTGTTAGTTTCGGAGATATGATGTTACTAATTTCTCCCTTTTCTACCCTGTTTTACCCTTTAAAAGGCCGAATTTCAAAAAAGTACCGAATACTTGTCCCTTAATTTTTAGTGCTGATCTCAGACTAATTTAGTTTTGGTTTCTATCACTTTTGATTTAGAAGATATATTTTTACCCCCAAAATTAAAAAAAGTACCAAAAATGTATTTTATTTTTTCTTTGTCAATCGACCAGTCAATAAATTATACTTCTGGCTTCATTAGCCTAAAAGATATTCATAGCTAAAAACAAAAAACCTACCCTTAAATATTTTCCCTTTTTTACCCTTTTGTATCCCATTAATTGCAAAAGTACCAAATACGTATTTAATTGTTTTTTAATATCTATCTGTTGCGATATAAATTATGTTTCTGTATTTATTAGTTCAAAAGATACATATTAGTTGAAAAAAGTACCAAAATATAGTTTTTACCCTTTTTTATCCTTATTAATGCCATTTCCAAAAAAGTACCAAGCACGTGCCTCCTTATTTTCCTAGCCGATTCAAATCCAATTTCAACTTTGTTTGCATCGATGTTGGTTTCGGAGATATGATGTTACTAATTTCTCCCTTTTCTACCCTGTTTTACCTTCTAAGAGGTTGAACTTCAAAACAGTACCGAACATGTGTTCCTTAATTTTAAGTGCCAATCTCAGACCAATTTAGTTTTTGTCTCTATCACTTTGGGTTTAGAAGATATACTTTACCGATTTTTACCCCCAAAATTAAAAAAAAGTACCAAACACGTAGCTTATTTCTTTTCAATGTAAATCTACCAGTTAATAAATTATACTTCTAACTTCATTAGCCTAAAAGATATCCATGGCTAAAAAGCAAAAAACCTATCCTTGAATATATTCCCTTTTTTTACCCTTTTGTACCCCATTAATCGCAAAAGTACCAAATACGTATTTAGTTCTTTTTTAATATCTGTCGGTTGCGATATAAAATATGTTTCTATGTTTATTAGTTCAAAAGATACATATGGGTTAAAAAAAGTACTAAAATATAGTTTTTACCCTTTTTTATCCTTATTAGTGCCATTTTCAAAAAAGTACCAAACACGTGTCCCCTTATTTTTGTAGGCGATTCAAATCCAATTTCAACTTTGTTTCTGTCTATGTTGGTTTCGGAGATATGATGTTACTAATTTCTCCCTTTTCTACCCTGTTTTGCCCGCTAGGCGGCCGATTTTCAAAAAAGTACCGAACACGTGTCCCTTAATTTTTAGTGCTAATCTCAAGCCAATTTAATTTTCGCTTCTATCGCTGTTGGTTAAGGAGATATAATGTTACCGATTTTTCCCTTTTTTACCCTTTTAATTGAAAAAAGTACCAAACACATATTTAATATTTTGTACTGGGCAATCGACCTCCCTATAAATTTTATTGGTAGCTTTATTGGTTCAAGTCAAATACAAAGAAAAAGAAAAATGGACCTACCCTAAATTTTTTTCCCCGCTTTTCCCCCTTTTTGAACCCTGAATCAAAATAGTACCAAACACGTGTCTAATATTTTTTTCTTGTTTACCGGCTCCGTTTTGAATTTTGTTACTCTGTTGATTGGTTTAAAAGATACACATGGGTTTAAAAAAGTACCAACATTTCATTTTTACCCTTTTTACCCCCTATTTGTCCCATCTGCTAAAAAGTACCAAACACGTGTCTACTTATTTTTGCAGCTGATCCCAACGCAATTTCAATTTTGGGCCTATGACGTTTACTTCCGGAGATACAGCATTACTAATTTTTCCCTTTTTTACCCCTTTTTACCCCCTTAGAGGCCGAATTTCCAAAAATCCCGTCTTAGTGGATCTATACTTTGAAAAAGGTACCAGCTGTCAAAATTTCAGCTCTCTAGCTTTAGCCGTTTGGGCTGTGCGATGATGAGTCAGTCAGTCAGTCAGTCAGTCAGTCAGTCACGTTAGAGTTTTATATATATAGATATAAATCCCTCTTTTTTTATTTTTCGATCGAAATGAAAATAAATTTTCATCGGCAATGATATTTGATGGATTTAAAAAATAAAACGATCTCCGGTCTCTGATAAATATTTCATTTAAATTTAACTGACAAATATTTTAACTAGATTTTCAGTTTTAAAAACGGAATATTCAGTTGTTTTCAAAAAAATTACTGACAAAAATTTAAATTACATTTTTAGTATAAAAAACGGAAATTTTCATTTATTTTTAAAAAATTTAATGGTAAAAAACTATGTAAAATTTCCGTAAAACGGACAATTTTCATTTGTATTTGTAATTAACGTAATATAAAAGCCTAAACCATAAAAAGGTTATATCCTTTAAGGCATCAAAAAACCAAACAGACAAAACAAAGTTTGTTGTTTGCTTACTCCATACTCCGTGATAGGCGGCCAGTATTACAAAAAGTTTCTTCAGTAAGCAAACCTAAGATACTTAAGGAAAACCAATAATTAAACAAATACGAATTATATTTGATACAATAATTGAAAAAATTTATAAAAACTAAACAACTGATATTTTCAAATGTTGCGGATTTTCAGTATTTTTTTGTAGGTTGTTTTTTAAACAAATGTATAAATATATTAAAAATCAATTTTCATATAAATTTAAATGAATATTCATTTGAAAACTACATAACCGAAAATTTCCTAAACAACATACAATCAGTTACTGTAATAATTTCCTGAGTGTAGATTTCATATAAAAAACACTCACGGAAACCAAAAATTTTAGCAAAGGCCAGTTAAAAGCTATTAAATTAGAAACTATGATAGCTATGGCCAAAATTTTGGAAGAATAAGCTCTATATATATACCAGCCAGTTTGTTACAATCGGTCAACATTTATCTATAATTCTTATATATATAACATCCCCTTTTTATACCCACCACCAAAAAGAATGGGGGGTATATTGAGATTGTCATTCCGTTTGTAATTTCCTTAATATTGGCTCAAAAATCAAAAACGATATATATTCTGAATCCTTATAAAATTCTAAGACGATTGAGCGATGTCTGTCTGTCTGTTGAAACCACGATAACGCCTAAACGAAAGGAGCTAGCTCACTGAAACTTAGCAAAAACATTCCCCATTTATGAGAAAATTTTGGTATTGAAATTGGGCAAAATCGGTTAACATTTGACCATAGCTCCCGTATAACCTCGTCTGGGCTAGTCGCTTATTTGCTAATAACTGACAAATTATAATAGCTATGATGAAAATTTGGTATCTAGAAGTTTTCCATAAGCACTAGGCAGCATGTAAAATTTCATCGAAATCGGTTCACATTTAACCATAGCTCCCATATAAAAAACATACGGAAACAGCCTAAATTCCACCTGAAATTCACTTAAATGCCAATAAATGATAAACTGTAGTAGCTTTGACCACCAAATTTAGCACAAATAAGTCTTATGTGAATACCAGCCAGTGTGCAAAATTTTGTCACAATCGGTCACCATTTGACCTAGCTCCCGTATAAAAAACTTACGGAAACACAAAAATACAAAAAGAAAAGGGGGTTTATGTCCGTCTGTCCGTTAGATAAAAGCGCGACAGCTCCTTAACTATAAAAGCTAGAGAGACACAATTTTACAAAAGTATTTCTGATATGTAACAAAAGTTGTATACTGAAAATGGGCAAAATCGGTTCACATTTAGTTAGAGCTCCCATATAACCCCGCCCCGGGAAACACATGAATGCTGATAAATTGAATACAATTGTAATAGCTATGACGACTAAATTTAGTTTAGAGAAGTTTTATACAACTATTGGTCAGTATATCAAATTTTATAGGAATCGGTCCATATTTGACTATAACTCTCATATAAAATACACTCCCGGAAACCAAAAAATATTTAGCAAGGACCAGTTAAAAGCTATTAAATTAGAAACTGTGATAGCTATTGCCACTAAATTTTGCAAAAATAAGCTTTACATAAATACCAAAATGTAAAATTTTGTTACAATCGGTCAACATTTGGCTATAATTCTTATATATATATTACATCCCCTTTTTATATCTACAATTAAAAAGATTCGGAGGTACAAGCAGCATATTAAGATTTGTATATGGTAGATGCATTAGGACCTCCTTACAAAACATATGGACCAGTCGTATTACTATCAACTTCTTTATCCTAACTAAATGTTAAGCTAAAGGAAAAGTATTTAACAACTTATTAATGTAAAACCATACCCGGTTGTGATAACGAATTTTGTTCAAAGTAAATAAATACTAGGGAAACCACTTACATACTTTTGAATGTTGAACGATAAAGCTACTGCAATCGAAGTTATTCCAAATATTTTACCAACAATGACAACTAGCGTAACAACTTTTTTCCAATTTGGTCCACGTTTTGAATTTGCTGCACCCTCGTATATATATGAGATATGTTTCTAAATTTAATACAACTTGATGGTGGGTATATAAGATTCGACACAGCCGAATATAACACTCTTACTTGTTATATCTACAATCAAAAAGATTTGGAGGTACATACATTCATTATATTATGATTACACCTATGAAATTAGATAATGTTCAGCCCAGACTTTATATATGATGAATGCATTAGGAACTCATAACGAAATATATGGACCTGCCATATTACTATTAACGTGTTTAGCCTAACTACATATTAACGAAAAGTATTTAACAACTTATTAATGTAAAACTATACCTGGTTATGAGACCGAATTTTGATCAAAGTAAATACTGGGAAAACCACTAAAATATTTTTAAATGTTGAACTATAAAGCTATGGCAACCGAATTTAGTCCAAAGGTTTTACCAACAATACCAATTAGCTTAGCGATTTTTTCAGTTTTGGTCCAGATTTTGAATTAGCTGCACCCTTGTAGATATATGAGATATGTTTCTAAATTTAACACAACTTGATGTTGGGTATATAAGATTCGGCACAGCCGAATATAACACTCTGACTTGTTATATCTACAATCAAAAAGATTTGGAGGTACATTCAGTATATTAAGATTGCATCTACGAAATTAGATAGCTATCAATCAATGTTAGGTAGAGACTTTATACACGGCAGATGCATTAGGAACTCCTAACAAAATATAAGAACCTGCCGTGTTGCTATCAACACGGCACAACGAAACAGCTTATTAATGTAAAATTATATTCGGTTATGGAACAGCATTTTGTCCAAGGTAAATACTTAGGAAACCACTTAGATACTTTTAAATGTTGAACTATTTATAGTAACTATACCACAGCAACCGAATTTAGCCCAAATATATTAAAAACAATTTGGTCAACATTTTGAATTAGCTGCACTCTCGTACAACTTGATGGTGGGTATACAAGATTCGGCCCAGCCGAATATAACACTCTTACTTGTTTAAACTTGCATAAAATAATAAACATCTTTAGATATCACATCAAAATGACTCCTATAATTTCTACTTCAAGTTTTTCAACTTTATCTAAATATTTTACTTTCAAACAGAGAAAAACACTGTATTCCATTTTATTTTATTCCATAGAAGATAACAAATGAATAAAGTTTTAATTTCAACTTAATTTAATTATATTATAACTTCATTCTTGGGAATTAATTTAAAGTTAATTTCCAAAGAATACTTTACAGGTAATGAAAAGATCGATGTATTAAATACCCAAAATCCTACTTTTTATTCAGAATACTTTACTAACGCAACTAACTAACTTTGTATAACATAAAATAATAGAATTGACTTGGCGTAACTTTGTATTTTCTTTCTTTAGGTAAACAGATTCGTCTGTAAATATTCCTGGGAAATGTGTGTAAATAAAACGCCTCATTATACTCTAAATACACCGTAAATATTTACATTTACAATATATACATTCATATGCAAATATGTAAGTATGTGTGTTGACATAGCAGGTCTTTATGTGTAAAGTAAACGAATTTCTTATAGAATTCTAAATTCAAAGTAAATTTCAACAAGTTGGATAGTGTGTACGAACGAGTATTGAGCAGGGCCATATTAAACTTAAGTGCCATTAAGTTTTCTCCAATATTGCCGCTTTGTATTTTTTGCATAAGATATTTAAATTTTACGTTACATTAAAAGCAGCTTTAAAAAATCATATTAAACAAAACCTCATGCCCTCTCCCTCGGCTCATTTCTGGTATTACAATTGAGATTTGAAAGTGTTTGAAAGCAAACGTCAAGTTATCCTACAAACTGCTTTTGGGTTTAATTCTGACGTTTGGAGTCATTTAGGTTTATTGACTGTTGAGTTACATATTTTGTTACAGTTTCGTTTAAATATATTTTACTCTTGAATGTTAATCTTAAAGACATTAAGGTTTAAGTTTATATTTCAGAGAGTTTTATTTTAAATTATATTTAATTACAATTATAACACAGGTCAACAGCAAAAATGTGCTCGAGTAACCACTATATACATTTGATGTATCATGGCTACCATAGTACAAAAATGGTAAAATTTTTAAATTCTATGGCAAGATCTTTTTTTTAAAATTTTTTTTTTTTAAATTGCATTTTTTTTAGACGTTTCTTCAAATAATTAATGATAACTCAAAAACTACTAGTCCGATATTATTAAAATAAAATCAGAAAATTAATTCATTAATCCACTTTTTTGCAAAAGGGGGAATAAATAGCTTTAATTTTGCAAAAACTTAAAATTTTATTTCGATTTAAAAGCTATTTTTCAGATTTGGGGCCTATGCACTACGTATTAACGTTGTCCAATTCGACTAAAATTTTGTGGGTGAAAGTTTCTCACCAAATCTCACAATAATCCGACATGCACCCCTTAAAATTGGAAAATTTATTTTTTACATACATTTAAAAACCCACTTAATGCGTATATCAAGCAAAAAACTAAAATTTTGTGAAAATGAGCGAATTCACTAAATTGTGAATAAATTCGACAAAAATCAATCGATTTTTATGGTCGATATCTCATTTTATTGTTATTATATGTCGCTATGCGATAAAATAATAAATCTGGAAGTTTTTTGCCGTTTTCGATTTTTCATGATTTTTTTAAAACGGAAATTTTTACCATTTTTACATAAAAAATATATTTTTTTCTTAAGTTTTTTATTATAACTCCGATAATATTGATCCGATTGAAACGCGATATATAGACGAATTAAAGTTTATGTAAATCTTAATTTTTCTGATTTTATTCTAATAATATCGGACTAGTAGTTTTTGAGTTATCATTAATTATTTGAAGAAACGTCTAAAAAAATGCAATTTAAAAAAAAAAATTAAAAAAAAAAATCTTGCCATAGAATTTAAAAATTTTACCTTTTTTGTACAAAGGTAGTCATGATACATCAAAATTGTATAGTGGTTTTAAGAGCACATGAAATTTTTTTTATTCTTATTGATGGGTTTCTTGAAAAAAGTGCTATACAAATTTTTTTGATATTGTAGAATCGAAACAAGTTTTAGGAAAGTATAGGAAAAATGGAAGAAATAAAACTGATTAAGAACTGAACTAGAATTAAACAAGAACCAGGACTAAATCCAGACGTAGTACTAGAACCTGACCTCGTAGTATAAATATGTCGAAACCGGAATAACAACCGTAACTAAAGTTAGAACTGGAATTAAAACTATAACAAAAGTAGAAATAGAATAACAATTTTAATTTAACCAAAACTATAATCAATATTATTATTAGAATTAAACCGAAATTTGGCACTTAAGAAAATCAAAACTAGAAATAAGATTAAAAACAAGTAAGAGTGTTATATTCGGCTGTGCAGAATCTTATATACATATCTCATATATCTACAAGGGTGCAGCTAATTCAAAATCTGGACCAAAACTAAAAAAATCGTTAAGTATCGTTGGTAAAACCTTTGGACTAAATTCGGTTGCCGTAGCTTTATGGTTCAACATTTAAAAATATTTTAGAGGTTTCCCCAGGATTTACTTTGATCAAAATTCGGTCTCATAACCGGGTATAGTTTTACATTAATAAGTTGTTAAATACTTTTCGTTGTGCTTAATACGTAGTTAGGCTAAACACGTTAATAGTAATACGGCAGGTCCATATATTTCGTTAGGAGCTCCTAATGCATTCATCATATATAAAGTCTGGGCTGAATATTGATTGATGCCTATCTATTTTTATAGGTGCAATCTTAATATAATGAATGTACCTCCAAATCTTTTTGATTGTAGATATAAAAACAGGGTGTTATATATATATAAGAATTATAGCCAGATGTAAAGCGATTGCAACAAAATTTTACACACTGGCTGGTATATATATAGAGCTTATTCTTGCAAATTTAGTGGCCATAGCTATCATAGTTTCTAATTTAATAGCTTTTAACTGGAGTTTGCTAAAATTTTTGGTTTCCGTGAGTGTTTTTTATATGAAAGCTTAAGTCAAATATGGACTGATTCCTATAAAATTTGATAAACTGATAAAAAAAATTGCATAAAACTTCCCTATTTTAAATTTAATCGTCATCGCTATTACAATTGTATTCAATTTATCAGCATTAATGTGTTTGCCGGGGCGAGGTTATATGGGAGCTCTAACTAAATTTGAACCAATTTTTTTTTCCATTTTCAACACACATCTTTTTCAAGATCTCCAAAATACTTTTGTAATATTTTGTCCCTCTAGCTCTTTTCGTTAAGGCGCTATCGTGCTTTTATTTGACGGACAGACGGACATAAATAACCTTTTCTTTATGTATTTTTGTGTTTCCATAAGTTTTTTATATGGAAGCTGTGGTCAAATGGTGACCGATCGTGACAAAATTTTTCACACTGGCTGATATTGACATAAGACTTTGCTTGTGCTTAATTTAGTCTTACTAGCTCTTGTAGTTAAGGAGCTATCATGATTTTATCTGACGGACAGACGGACATAAATCCCCTTTTCTTTTTGAATTTTTGTGTTTTCGTAAGTTTTTTATATGGGAGCACACTGGCTGGCATTGACATAAGACTTTCTTGTGCCAAATTTAGTGGTTATATCTGTTATACTTTTAGATTTATTGACATTTAAGTGTAGTTTAGGTGAAATTTAGGCTGTTTTCGTAAGTTTTTTGTATGGGAGCTATGACTAAATGTCAACCGATTTTGATGAAATTTTACGTGCTGCCTGGGACTTATGCAAGACTTCTATATACCAAATATTATCGTCATAGCTATTATAGTTTGTCATTTATTAGCAAATAAGCGATTAGCGTAGGTGAGGTTATACGGGAGCTATGGTCAAATGTTAACCGATTTTGCCCAGTTTGAATACCAAAATTTTCTCAGTGATGAAGAATGTTTTTACTAAGTCTCATTGAGTTAGCTCCTTTCGTTTAGCCGTTATCGTGATTTCAACAGACAGACAGACAGACAGACGGACAGACAGACGGACATCGCTCAATCGTCTTAGAATTTCACAAGGATTCAGAAAAATTTGATTTTTGGGCTAATATTAAGGAAATTACAAACGAAATGACAATCTCAATATACCCCCCATTCTTTTTGATGGTGGGCATAAAAGGGGGATGTTATATATATAAGAATTATAGGCAAATGTTGACCGGTTGTAAATTTTACACACTGGCTGGTATATATATATAGAGCTTATTCTTGCAAAATTTAGTGGCCATAGCTACAATAGTTTCCAATTTAATAGCACACTGGCTGGCATTGACATACGACTTTCTTGTGCCTAATTTAGTCTTACTAGCTCTTGTAGTTAAGGAGCTATCACGATTTTATCTGACGGACGGACAGACATAAATCCCCTTTTCTTTTTGAATTTTTGTGTTTTCGTAAGTTTTTTATATGGGAGCTAGGTCAAATGGTGACCGATTGCGACAAAATTTTGCACACATTGATATAAGACTTTCTTGTGCCAAATTTAGTGGTTATATCTGTTATACTTTTAGATTTATTGCCATTTAAGTGTATTTTAGGTCAAATTTAGGCTGTTTTCGTAAGTTTTTTGTATGGGAGCTATGACTAAATGTGAACTGATTTCGATGAAATTTTACACGCTGCCTAGTGCTTATGTAAAACTTCTAGATACCAAATGTTGTCATCACAACTGTTATAATTTGTCATTTGTTAGCAAATTAGCGATTAGCCTAGACGAGGTTATACGGGAGCTGTGGTCAAATGCTAACCGATTTTGCCCAATTTTAATACCAAAATCTTCTAATAGATGAAGAATGTTTTTGTTAAGTTTCAGTTAGCTAGCTCTTTTCGTTTAGACGTTATCGTGATTTCAACAGACAGACAGATAGACAGACAGACAGACGGACAGACAGACAGACAGACAGACAGACGGACATAGCAAACGGAATGACAATCTCAATATACTCCCCATTCTTTTTAATGGTGGGTATAAAAAGGGGATGTATTATATATATAAGAATTATAGCCAAATGTTGACCAATTGTAAAAAAATGCACACACTGGCTGGTACTTATATAAAGCTTATTTTTATTTAGTGACAGTAGCTGTCACAGTTTCTAATTTAATAGCTTTTAACTATACCTTGCTAAATATTTTTTGGTTTACGGGAGTGTTTTTTATATGAAAGCTATGCCTATTAAATTTGATATACTGACTGAATAGTTGCATAAAACTTCTTTATTCTAAATTAAGTCGTCATAGCTATTATAAATGCACTCAATTCATCAGTGTTTCCAGGAGCGGGGTTATATGGGAGCTCTAACTAAATGTAAGCCGATTTCACCCATTTTCAGTACACAACTTTTGTTAAATATCAAAAATACTTTTGTAAAATGTTGTCTCTCTCTAGCTTTTGTAGATAAGGAGCCGTCGCGCTTTTATCTGACGGACAGACGGACATAAATCTCCTTTTCTTTTTGTGTTTCTGTAAGTTTTTTATATGGGAGCTATGGTCAAATAGTGACCGATTGTGACAAAATTGTGCACACTCGCTGGCATTCACATAAGACTTCCTTTTGTAAAATTTTGTTGCTGTAGCCCTTTCAGTTAAGGCGCTATCGCACTTTTATATAACGGACAGACGGACATAAACCCCCTTTTCTTTTTGTATTTTTTATTTCCGTAAGCTTTTTATATGGGAGCTATGGTGAAATGGTGACCGATTGTGACACTGGTTGGCATTCACATAAGACTCCTTGTGCTAAATTTAAATTAAAAACCTATTACAGTTTATTATTTATTGGCATTTAAGTGAATTTCAGGTGGAATTTAGGCTGTTTCCTTAAGTTTTTATATGGGAGCTATGGTTAAATGTGAACCGGTTGTGATGAAATTTTATATGCTACCTAGTGCTTATGTTAAACTTCTAGATACCAAATTTTGTCATTATAGCTGTTATAATTTGTCATTTATTGGCAAATAAGCGATTATTTAGTCTTGACGAGGTTATACGGGAGCTATAATCAAATGTTTGCCGAATAAATGTTAAATTGCAACTGCTTTGGACACTAAATTTAGCACAAGGAAGTCTTATGTCAATGCCAACCAGTGTGCAAAATTTTGTCACAATCGGTCACCATTTGCCATAGCTCGCATATAAAAAATTTACGGAAACACAAAAAGAAAAGAGGGCATGTCTGTCCGTCAGATAAATAGCGTCTTAACAAAAAGAGCTAGAGGAACAAAATTTTACAAAAATGTTCGATATCTTGAAAAAGTTGTGTATTGAAAATGGACGCAATCGGTTCACATTTAGTTAGAGCTCCCATATAACCCCGATCCGGGAAACACATTAATGCTGATAAATTGAATACAATTTTAATAGCTATCACGACTAAATTTAAAATAGAGAAGTTTAATGCAACTATTGGTCAGTATATCAAATTTTATAGAAATCGGTCGATATATCCTATCCGGTCCTTTCATATAAAACACACTTCCGGAAACCAAAAAAAAAAAAAATGTAGCAAAGAAACTATGACAGCTATGGCCTCTAAATTTTGCACGAATAAGCTCTATACAAATACCAGCCAGTGTGTAAAATTTTGTTACAATCAGTTTTCATTTGGCTATAATTCCATACCAGGTTACGATACCGAATTTTGTTTGAAATAAATACTAGGGAAACCACTTACATACTTTTAAATGTTGAACTATAAAGCTCCTTTAACCGAATTTAGTCCAAATATCTTACAAACAATACCAACTAGCGTAACAACTTTTTTCGAATTTGGTTCACATTTTGAATTAGCTGCTCCCTCGTAGATATATGAGAGATATTTCTAAATTTAACACAACTTGATGGTGGCTTTATAAGATTCGGCACTGCCGAATATAATACCCTTACGTGTTTTAATTTAAACTTATCCCAATTTAGCCTGAGATTCTCCTGCGTCGCCAACACTCCGCTACTTTGCAGAAGACGAAGCAGTTAAAATAACGTATAATGAAAGTGACTTGCTATTAATTGAATATATTAAGACGTCCTGAACACGACTAAGAACTACCCCATTTCTAACCCCAGTAAGATCTTTACACATGTGAAATCAATTTTCAAATATTTTTTTACACTTAATGCATTTTTGTCCAAACGAATTAATTGTCCAATTTTTTTAGTGAATTATTAAACCGTTTAACACTAGAGACAAAATTCAATTGAAAAAAGTGAAAAATGTTAAAATAAAATTAGTAAAGCGAAAATGACACCTTTGCATTTTCTATTTTTTATAACGATTTTTTAACAATGATAAAAGCTGTGCTCCTTCTTTATATGGATAATGGTTTCTCTTCCCAATCGGTCAGAATATACGAGAACATATATTTCATGGGAATACTTTAACAGAATTCATTTCCACTTCATGGAATTTTAAAGCAATGTTTTTTATTCTGTTGGCTTCTGTGCCCTACACAACCAAAGGTGGGTTGTATATAATGCATAAGTATACCGATTGAATTATGTCTATTGAAAGCTAATAATAAAAGTACTTCTTCTTCTTCTGTTTTCCTTGACTCCCAGTGGAGTATAGGGCCTCAACCATCCTTTTATATCGCACTCTACAAAAGTACTAATGTAAATTAATATCGATCAAAAATTTTGTGTACCTTTCATAGGCTGATATAGGGGCAAAAATATTGATGAGTTTATATAATAATTTCTTACTGCAAGGAATCATCGGCTATTTCCAGAAAAAAGGATCGGAAATGCTCTTAACAAATGGACCAAGGGAGTATAGCTGGAACTGAAAGTATTAGTAGGCGATGTCAATCTGACGATGTAAACCTGCCTCAAAATATTGGGAGTGGCAATCGAGAGCTTTAAAGTTTTCTAATTTGCTGCTAATACACCATATTTAGTTTCCATGATATAGTACACCATAAGGTCAGGCATGACCGATTGTAGTTCTTTTTTACTTGTTTTTCAGCAACTGTTGTTGCATTATAACTATTATACTTACTGTCAAAAAAAAAAAATGGTTGGTATATTGAGATTGTCATTCCGTTTGTAATTTTCTTAACATTGGCTCAAAAAGCAAAAGGGAAATATATTCCAAATCCTTATGAAATTCTAAGACGATTAAGCGATGTCTGTCTGTCTCTCTGTCAGTCTGTGGAAAGCACGATAACGCCTAAACGAAAGGAGCTAAGTCACTAAAATGTATTCTTCTTTTTTGGGAAAATTTTGGTATTGAAATTAGGTAAAATTGGTTTACATTTGACCGTAGCTTCCGTATAACTTCGTCTAGGCAAATCGTTTATTTTAAGCAGCTATGATGATGTAATTTAGTATATAGGAGTTTGACGTAAGTACTAGGCAGCATATATAATTTCATCGAAATCGGTTCACATTTAACCATAGCTCCCATACAAAAAACTTACGGAAACAGCCTAAATTCCACCTGAAATAAACTTAAAATAATAAATGATAAACTGTAATAGCTTTGGCCACTAAATTTAGCACCGTGAAGTCCTATGTGAATGCCAGCCAGTGTGCAGCCAGTGTGCATTCGACCATAGCTCCCATATAAAAAAACTTATGGAAACACAAAAAAACAAAAAGAAAATACGGTTAATGTCCGTCTTTCCGTCAAAGAAAAGCGCGATAGTTCCTTAACTACAAGAGCTAGAGAGACAAATTTTAGCAAAAGTATTTTTGATATGTTGCTGAAATTGTGTGCTGAAAATGGGTGAAATCGGTTCACATTTAGTAAGAGCTCCCTTATAACCCTGCCCCGCGAATCACATTTATGCTGATAAATTGAATAAAATTGTAAAATCTATGACTACTAAATTTTAAACAGAGAAGTTTAATGCAACTTTTAGTCAGTATGTCAAATTTTATAGGAATCGGTCCATTTTTGACAATAGCTTTCATATAAAAACCGCTCCCGGTAACCACTGAAATGCTACAAACGCCAGTTAAAAGCTATTTAATTATAAACTATGTCAGATATGGGCTCTAAAT
This sequence comes from Stomorhina lunata, assembly GCA_933228675.1. Lineage (NCBI taxonomy): Eukaryota > Metazoa > Arthropoda > Insecta > Diptera > Rhiniidae > Stomorhina > Stomorhina lunata. Next base: position 39,522,756 of record OW121743.1, on the reverse strand, counting down.
TTTGCACAAATAAACTTTATATTAATACCAGGTAGTATGAAAAATTTTGTAACAATCGGTCAACATTTGGCTATAGTTCTTACATATATAACATCCCCTTTTTATACCTACCCTCAAAGAGAATGGGGGTATATTGAGATATATATTCAGAATTCTTATGAAATTCTAAGACGATTGAGCTATGTCCGTCTGAATATCCGTCTGTCTGTCTGTCTGTCTGTCTGTCTGTCTGCCTATCTGTTGAAATCACGATAACGTCTAAACGAAAAGAGCTAGCTAACTGAAACTTAGCAAAAACATTTTGTATCTATGGGAATATTTTGGTATTGAAATTGGGCAAAATCGGTTAGCATTTGACCATAGCTCCCGTATAACCTCGTCTAGGCTAATCGCTTATTTGCTAATAAACGACAAATTATAACAGTTATGATGACAACATTTTTTATCTAGAAGTTTTACATAAGCACTAGGCAGCATATAAAATTTCATCAAAATCGGTTCACATTTAGCCATAGCTCCCATACAGAAAACTTACGAATTTCACCTAAAATACACTTAAATGCCAATTAATCTAAAAGTGTAACAGATATAACCACTAAATTTGGCACAAGAAAGTCCTATACCAGCCAGTGTGCAAAATGTTGTCGGAATCGGTCACCATTTGACCTAGCTCCCATATAAAAAACTTACGAAAACACAAAAATTCAAAAAGAAAAGGGGATTTATGTCCATCAGATAAAATCGTGATAGCTCCTTAACTACAAAAGGTAGTAAGACTAAATTAAGCACAAGGAAGTCTTATGTCAATATAAGCCAGTGTGCAAAATTTTGTCACAATCGGTCACCATTTGACCATAGCTCCCATATAAAAAACTTATGGAAACACAAAAATACATAAAGAAAAGGTTGTTTATGTCCGTCTGTCCGTCAGATAAAAGCACGATAGCGCCTTAACGAAAAGAGCTAGAGGGACAAAATTTTATAAAAGTATTTTGGATATCTTGAAAAAGATGTGTGTTGAAAATGGACAAAATCGGTTGAAATTTATTAAGAGCTCCCATATAACCCCGCCCCGGGAAACATATTAATGCTGATAAATCGAATACAATTGTAATAGCTATGACGATTAAATTTAAAATAGGGAAGTTTTATGCAATTTTTGATCAGTTTATCAAATTTTATAGGAATCAGTCCATATTTAACTTTAGCTTTCATATAAATACACTCACGGAAACAAAAAATTTTAGCAAAGGCCAGTTAAAAGCTATTAAGTTAGAAACTATGATAGCTATGGCCACTAAATTTTGCAAGAATAAGCTCTATATATATACCAGCCAGTGTGTAAAGTTTTGTTACAATCGGTCTTATATATATATATATATATATATATATATATATAATATATATATATATATATATATATATATATATATATATATATATATATATATATATATATAATATATATATATATAATGTTATATATATATAATTCTTATATATATATAACATCGCCTTTTTATATCTACAATCAAAAATATTTGGAGGTACATTCATTATATTAAGATTACACCTATGAAATTAGATAGGCATCAATCAATCAATGTTCAGCCCAGACTTTATATATGATGAATGCATTAGAAACTCCTAACGAAATATATGGACCTGCCGTATTACTATTAACGTGTTTAGCCTAACTACATATTTACGAAAAGTATTAAACAACTTATTAATGTAAAACTATACCCGGTTATGAGACCTAATTTTGATCAAAGTAAATACAGGGGAAACCACTAAAATATTTTTAATGTTGAACTATAAAGCTACGGCATTAGCTTAGCGATTTTTTCAGTTTTGGTCCAGATTTTGAATTAGCTGCACCCAGTTTCTAAATTTAACACAACTTGATGGTGGGTATATAAGATTCGGCACAGCCGAATATAACACTCTTACTTGTTTTTTAGCTGCTGTTGTTGCATTATAATATTTGTTATATTCGGTTTTTTGTCTGTATGAATTTCACACCGATAGCAAAGGGGAATTTTATTAAAGCTTTGCAAAAAAGAAAGAAGAAAAAAAGAGTGTCACATATACCGGAAATAAAATGAACGAATAAAATTTATTGGCTTTCAGTTAACTCTATTTGCACAGGATAAAATGAAGCATACATAAGGGCAAAAAAACACCTTTTTCTGTTAAATAGTAGTGCAAGGGGTTTGATTAAATTTTCATTTTTTTTTGTTTCTTGTTTTGTTGTTTTTTTTGTTTGTTTTTTGTTTTTTTGTTTACCTCAAAATAACAATAAAAATTTTAACAAAAGAGAGGAAAAAACATAAAACAATTTCCAATAATTTAAAAAATGCTTAACAATTTATCATGAATGTATGTATGTACGTATCTCTATCGGTATCTTAAAGTTTTCACTGGCATGAAGTAATAGAGTGTGTAAGTTTGTCTATTGAACTCATTTTAAAGTTTAATTTGAAGGTATTATTTCAGCCACAACTTTAAAATGAGTTTCTCAACTGTGCACGTCAAACGTTTCGAAACTTTTTCTATATGGCTTCCAAAGCAGATTTCTAGGGCAAAAGTAAAAAATTGGAAAAAATATATCTTTTTGCATAATACTAGACTAAATTTATTTTTTATTTTCGAAACATTAAAGTTGTGGTATATGAATTCGATTTCATTTGAAAACTTTCTACTCTGCCTACGTTTGCTTAAGAACAAACTTCTTCTTATTTAAACATTTATTTTAATTTGTTAAATTGGAAACGTAATGTTTATTCACATGCCACCATAATTAAATTTTATATTGAATTTCAAACAAAAACTTTTATGGTTTTACGGATATTTAATTTTTATGTTTCTTCGTACCAAAAGCAACCAAACTTAGTTTATTTTGGAAAAAAGTGAAAAAATTGAAATTTCTGGCAAAGTAACAGGCACGAAGAAAACAGAAGCTGCTGTTAAAGCAAAGAAAAATAATTGAATCTACATTAAATTAAATGAAACAAATAAGATATATTTTTCATATGTTAACACACATCCTTTCTTCCGTTTTACATCAGCCAAAGTATTTTAAGGATACTTGGTAAAATTTCTATACAAAATTTGGTAAAAATTTTTTATAGAAAAGTTAGTAAATTCTATATAAAATTTGGTAAAATTTGACTAAATTTTAATAGAAAATTTGATAAAATTTTAATAGAAATTTGGTAAAAATTTCAATAGAAATTTGGTAAAATTTCAATAGAAATTTGGTAAAATTTCAATAGAAATTAGTCAAATTTCTATAGAAATTTAGTCAAATTTCTATAGAAATTTAGTCAAATTTCTATAGAAATTTAGTCAAATTTCTATAGAAATTTAGTCAAATTTCTATAGAAATTTAGTCAAATTTCTATAGAAATTTAAGTCCAAATTTCTATAGAAATTTAGTCAAATTTCTATAGAAATTTAGTCAAATTTCTATAGAAATTTAGTCAAATTTCTATAGAAATTTAGTCAAATTTCTATAGAAATTTAGTCAAATTTCTATAGAAATTTAGTCAAATTTCTATAGAAATTTAGTCAAATTTCTATAGAAATTTAGTCAAATTTCTATAGAAATTTAGTCAAATTTCTATAGAAATTTAGTCAAATTTCTATAGAAATTTAGTCAAATTTCTATAGAAATTTAGTCAAATTTCTATAGAAATTTAGTCAAATTTCTATAGAAATTTAGTCAAATTTCTATAGAAATTTAGTCAAATTTCTAAAGAAATTTAGTCAAATTTCTATAGAAATTTAGTCAAATTTCTATAGAAATTTAGTCAAATTTCTATAGAAATTTAGTCAAATTTCTATAGAAATTTAGTCAAATTTCTATAGAAATTTAGTCAAATTTCTATAGAAATTTAGTCAAATTTCTATAGAAATTTAGTCAAATTTCTATAGAAATTTAGTCAAATTTCTATAGAAATTTTAGTCAAATTTCTATAAAAATTTAGTCAAATTTCTATAGAAATTTAGTCAAATTTCTATAGAAATTTAGTCAAATTTCTATAGAAATTTAGTCAAATTTCTATAGAAATTTAGTCAAATTTCTATAGAAATTTAGTCAAATTTCTATAGAAATTTAGTCAAATTTCTATAGAAATTTAGTCAAATTTTTATAGAAATTTAGTCAAATTTCTATAGAAATTTAGTCAAATTTCTATAGAAATTTAGTCAAATTTCTATAGAAATTTAGTCAAATTTCTATAGAAATTTAGTCAAATTTCTATAGAAATTTAGTCAAATTTCTATAGAAATTTAGTCAAATTTCTATAGAAATTTAGTCAAATTTCTATAGAAATTTAGTCAAATTTCTATAGAAATTTAGTCAAATTTCTGTAGAAATTTAGTCAAATTTCTGTAGAAATTTAGTCAAATTTCTATAGAAATTTAGTCAAATTTCTATAGAAATTTAGTCAAATTTCTATAGAAATTTAGTCAAATTTCTATAGAAATTTAGTCAAATTTCTATAGAAATTTAGTCAAATTTCTAAAGAAATTTTAGTCAAATTTCTATAGAAATTTAGTCAAATTTCTATAGAAATTTAGTCAAATTTCTATAGAAATTTAGTCAAATTTCTATAGAAATTTAGTCAAATTTCTATAGAAATTTAGTCAAATTTCTATAGAAATTTAGTCAAATTTCTATAGAAATTTAGTCAAATTTCTATAGAAATTTAGTCAAATTTCTATAGAAATTTTAGTCAAATTTCTATAGAACTTTAGTCAAATTTCTATAGAAATTTAGTCAAATTTCTATAGAAATTTAGTCAAATTTCTATAGAAATTTAGTCAAATTTCTAAAGAAATTTAGTCAAATTTCTATAGAAATTTAGTCAAATTTCTATAGAAATTTAGTCAAATTTCTATAGAAATTTAGTCAAATTTCTATAGAAATTTAGTCAAATTTCTATAGAAATTTAGTCAAATTTCTATAGAAATTTAGTCAAATTTCTATAGAAATTTAGTCAAATTTCTATAGAAATTTAGTCAAATTTCTATAGAAATTTAGTCAAATTTCTATAGAAATTTAGTCAAATTTCTATAGAACTTTAGTCAAATTTCTATAGAAATTTAGTCAAATTTCTATAGAAATTTAGTCAAATTTCTTAGAAATTTAGTCAAATTTCTATAGAATTTAGTCAATTCTAATTTAGTCAAATTTCTATAGAAATTTAGTCAAATTTCTATAGAAATTTAGTCAAATTTCTATAGAAATTTAGTCAAATTTCTATAGAAATTTAGTCAAATTTCTATAGAAATTTAGTCAAATTTCTATAGAAAATTTAGTCAAATTTCTATAGAAATTTAGTCAAATTTCTATAGAAATTTAGTCAAATTTCTATAGAAAATTTAGTCAAATTTCTATAGAAATTTAGTCAAATTTCTATAGAAATTTAGTCAAATTTCTATAGAAATTTAGTCAAATTTCTATAGAAATTTAGTCAAATTTCTATAGAAATTTAGTCAAATTTCTATAGAAATTTAGTCAAATTTCTATAGAAATTTAGTCAAATTTCTATAGAAATTTAGTCAAATTTCTATAGAAATTTAGTCAAATTTCTATAGAAATTTTAGTCAAATTTCTATAGAAAATTTAGTCAAATTTCTATAGAAATTTAGTCAAATTTCTATAGAAATTTAGTCAAATTTCTATAGAAATTTAGTCAAATTTCTATAGAAATTTAGTCAAATTTCTATAGAAATTTAGTCAAATTTCTATAGAAATTTAGTCAAATTTCTATAGAAATTTAGTCAAATTTCTATAGAAATTTAGTCAAATTTCTATAGAAATTTAGTCAAATTTCTATAGAAATTTAGTCAAATTTCTATAGAAATTTAGTCAAATTTCTATAGAAATTTAGTCAAATTTCTATAGAAATTTAGTCAAAATTTCTATAGAAATTTAGTCAAATTTCTATAGAAATTTATAGAAATTTAGTCAAATTTCTATAGAAATTTAGTCAAATTTCTATAGAAATTTAGTCAAATTCTATAGAAATTTAGTCAAATTTCTATAAGAAATTTAGTCAAATTTCTATAGAAATTTAGTCAAATTTCTATAGAAAATTTAGTCAAATTTCTATAGAAATTTAGTCAAATTCTATAGAAATTTAGTCAAATTTCTATAGAAATTTAGTCAAATTTCTATAGAAATTTAGTCAAATTTCTATAGAAATTTAGTCAAATTTCTATAGAAATTTAGTCAAATTTCTATAGAAATTTAGTCAAATTTCTATAGAAATTTAGTCAAATTTCTATAGAAATTTAGTCAAATTTCTATAGAAATTTTAGTCAAATTTCTATAGAAATTTAGTCAAATTTCTATAGAAATTTAGTCAAATTTCTATAGAAATTTAGTCAAATTTCTATAGAAATTTAGTCAAATTTCTATAGAAATTTAGTCAAATTTCTATAGAAATTTAGTCAAATTTCTATAGAAATTTAGTCAAATTTCTATAGAAATTTAGTCAAATTTCTATAGAAATTTAGTCAAATTTCTATAGAAATTTAGTCAAATTTCTATAGAAATTTAGTCAAATTTCTATAGAAATTTAGTCAAATTTCTATAGAAATTTAGTCAAATTTCTATAGAAATTTAGTCAAATTTCTATAGAAATTTAGTCAAATTTCTATAGAAATTTTAGTCAAATTTCTATAGAAATTTAGTCAAAATTTCTATAGAAATTTAGTCAAATTTCTATAGAAATTTAGT
>OW121743.1:39370753-39515802 GCA_933228675.1 Stomorhina lunata | reverse complement strand
CTTACGAAAACAAATGTCCGTCTGTCCGTCAGATAAAATCGTGATAGCTCCTTAACTACAAAAGCTAGTAAGATTAAATTAAGCACAAGGAAGTCGTATGTCAATGCCAGCCGGTGCAAAATTTTGTCACAATCGGTCACCATTTGACCATAGCTCCCATATAAAAAACTTATGGAAACACAAAAATACATAAAGAATAGGTTTTTTATGTCCGTCAGATAAAAGCACGATGGCGCCTTAACAAAAAGAGCTAGAGGGACAAAATTTGACAAAAGTACTTTGGATATCTTGAAAAAGACGTGTGTTGAAAATGGACAAAATCGGTTCAAATTTAGTTAGAGCTCCCCGGGAAACACATTAGTGCTATAAATTGAATACAATTGTAATAGCTATGACGATTAAATTTAAATTAGGGAAGTTTTATGCATTTTTTTTTATCAGTTTATCAAATTTTATAGGAATCAGTCCATATTTGACTTTAGCTTTCATATAAAAAACACTCACGGAAACCAAAAATTTTAGTAAAGGCCAGTTAAAAGCTATAAAATTAGAAACTATGATAGCTATGGCCACTAAATTTTGCAAGAATAAGCTATATATATATATACCAGCCAGTGTGGAAAATTTTGTAACAATCGGTCAACATTTGGCTATATTTCTTATATATATATATAACATCCCCTTTTTATATCTGCAATCGAAAAGATTTGGAGGTACATTCATTATATTAAGATTGCACCTATGAAATTAGATAGGCATCAATCAATGTTCAGCCCGGACTTTATATATGATGAATGCATTAGGATCTCCTAACGAAATATATGGACCTGCCGTATTACTATTAACGTGTTTAGACAAAATTGCACAGTGGTTGGCACTGACATAAGACTTTCTTGTGCCAAATTTAGTGGTTATATCTGTTATACTTTTAGATTTATTGGCATTTAAGTGTATTTTAGGTGAAATTTTGGCTGTTCCCGTAAGTTTTTTGTATGGGAGCTATGACTAAATGTGAACCGATTTTGATGTATAGGGCTTATGAAAAACTTCTATATACCAAATTTTATCATCATAGCTATTATAGTTTGTTATTTATTAGCAAATAAGCGATTATCGTAGGCGAGGTTATACGGAAGCTATGGTCAAATGTTAACGGATTTTGCCCAATTTCAATACCAAAATTTTACTAAGTTTCAGTGAGCTAGCTCCTTGCGTTATCGTGATTTCAACAGACAGACGGACATTGCTCAATCGTCTTAGAATTTCATAAGGATTCAGAATATATATCGTTTTTGATTTTTGAGCCAATATTAAGGAAATTACAAACGGAATGACAATCTCAATATACCCCCATTCTTTTTGATGGTGGGTATAAAAATATGTGTATTAAAGAAAATAAGTAAAAATTATTACATCAGGATTTGTACATTAATTTTCTATTGGTCCTTTTGAAACAACTCTCAAAACAACTTTTCCTTATTTTAGAAATTTAAAAAAAAATATTTTAATTCTTAACTCAAAATAATTGTAATTCTTACATTAATTACAGGGCACAATAAGGTCAAAAATTAAAAATAAATTGTTTGTAAAAAATTACACTTATGATAAGATTTGCGGCATTATCTATAAATACATCTTATTATTTTATACAAGCTTCCTTATTTCTTAGTAGAAAAAGTCTTTAGTAATATTTGTGGCTTGTTTCTGAAAGACTTCATATGTTTCTAGTTTGCGAAACTTCTTAACTTTTTTAATTAATTTCCACAAGTTACAATTTTCTACTACCACTAAAGTTAAAGAGGGTATAGCTGTATTCTGATCAAAATTTAAATTCAGTCAAACGTTTCTTAAAAATATGCTTTTCATATTTAAGAACCAAATTAACCATTTTTCTTAATTTTTCTCCAACATAAATTTAATTTTTATTATGCAAATTATAGTCCATCAAGAAATAAAGTGAATAGCTCCCAAGAAAAAAATGTTTCATTTCCCAAACACAAAAAAAAATCTGTTAAAATATTTTAAAAAATATTCTGCATGCCTTATAAAGGACTCATTCTTTAAATTTATTCTCATTAAAATATTTCTATATAAATCTCTGATAAAAGGATATTTAGTTGCTTTTCGTTCCATTTTTTTTTTTGAATTTTCTTTTTTAGGTTTTATATTAAGCTCGTGAAGCTAATTAACAGCATTTACCCTTTATTGTGTTTCTAAATATTGGCTGGGTTGCTAAAATGGGTTGGGTTGGGCTGTTAAAAGCTAAAATAAAAGAAAATGAAGAAAATGAGTAACCAAACAGCAGCAAATTTTTAATGAATTTGTGGTCAAAATAATAAAAATTCTAAATAAAAATTAAAAGACTGATTGTGAGCAACTGCAAAATATATATAACATCAAAAAGAAGAAAAATTAAAGCAGTAAATTTAAAGTTCATCAGATTCTAGACAAAATACGACTTGGCAAAGTTTTAGTCAAAGTTGGTGTAACGAAAAGTCTATTAAAATATAATGCATATGTAGTATTTTTAGTTAGTCCCAACTACACCCATCTTTTTGTTTATTTCCTAACAATTACTAATAAAAGAAAATTACACGGTTTAATTTAGAAACATATATAAATATAGAATGTTCAGCAACAAAAATAGTATCTGAAATGACAATCTACTCATAGTCCATGGGCTCTACTATCCGAACGATATAGTATTTAGGTAAGCATCGATCGATAAGCAGTCGCTATCATCAGCGGCTGTGTTCTATGGCTAACTAAAAAACATACAGCAAAGTATGTATGTATGTTCAAAATTCAAAGAAGTTAATGCGACATTTCGAATTGATACCGCTACCACCTTACTGTCACCCCGAATGGTGCGATGCCTCGCCAATATCGTACCTACAAACGGGTGTCGTACACATTGACCGGAAGAAGTTTAGATAGGCTTCTCTTCCAAACAATGGGAAAATCATGCCCAAACAATATTGAATTGATATTCCGAAAATTCATATCAATCACACATACCATGATTGAAAATTTTTCTTAGTAAGGGAGTATTGGGAAGCACTCGGGTAAGGCTAACATAACAGGTACAAACGTAAATCTAAAGTACAATATGTCACCCCGAATTGTATTCTTTTAATAGAAAGCGGACATGCGAGTAATATTCTATTATAAAACTTTAATTTCGGAGCATTTGAAACAGAGTGGGCAACAACTAAGGCAGTTTAACCTTCATCTGCTCTTTGCGTAGAAAACTACGCAAATGCTACACAATTTATCTGTTTTCTTTGGAAGTGCTAGCTTTAAGTTAAAACAAGTAAGAGTGCTATATTCGGCACCATCAAGTTGTGTTAAATTTAGAAACATATCTCATATATCTACAAGTGTGCAGCTAATTCAAATGTGGACCAAAACTGAAAAAATCGCTAAGCTAATTGGTATTGTTGGTAAAACCTTTGGACTAAATTCGGTTGCCGTAGGTTTTTATTTCAACATTTAAAAATATTTTAGTGGTTTCCCCAGTATTTACCGGTCTCATAACCGGGTATGGTTTTACATTAATAAGTTGTTAAATACTTTTCGTTCCGATTAACATGTAGTTAGGCTAAACACGTCTAGCTCTTTTCTTTAAGGCGCTATCGTGTTTTTATCTGACGGACAGACGGACACAAAGAACCTTTTCTTTATGTATTTTTGTGTTTCCGTAAGTTTTTTATATGGGAGCTATAGTCAAATGGTGACCGATTGTGACAAAATTTTGCACACTGGCTGGCATTGACATAAGACTTCCTTGTGCTTCTTCTTCTTCTTCTTCTTCTGTTATCCCTGACTCCCAGTGGAGCATAGGGCCTCAACCATCCTTTTATATCGAACTCTATTGCGAGGTGTTAGGCATACATCATTCCATGAATAGTTTGCTGCTTGTGACGCCGCTTCATTTGACCTTCTCCACGTTCTAGCAGGTGCACCAACACGACGGCCGCTTCCTTGTGGATTCCAACGAAGCGCTTGTGGAGCAATGTTCGTATTTGGCCTTCGAAGTGTGTGGCCTATCCACCGCCATTTCCGTTGACATACCTCTATAGAAGAAGGGATTTGGTTTGTAGCGTTTAGTAGATCTTCATTTCTTATGCGATTTGGCCACCATATATTAAGGATTTGCCGCAAGCATTTGTTTGCCAAGTTTCGCAGCCGTAATACAAGATGGACTTGACATTCGAGTTATATATTCGTAACTTAGTTGTTGTTGATATTTCACGAGATTTCCAAATAGCTCGTAGAATGCCGAATGCTGATTTTACATTATTTATACGCGATTCAATATCCTCGTCGGCGCCACCTTTTGTAGATACCAAACTACCAAGATAATTAAAGGTACCTACACATCCAATAACCTCGTTATCCACATTGATGTGTGGCGACGGGTTTGCGCCATAGCCTCCAGGCTATTGATTTTCGCGTAGTGTTTTAGAAACTGCGTCAGACGTTCTATTCAAAATCACTCGACTTAGTATTTTGCTCGGTATTGGAAGAAGTGTTATTCCCCTGTAGTTATTGCAGTCTTTGGAGTCACCCTTTTATGGTATTTTCACTAGTATACCTTCATTCCAGGAGGTTGGCAGAGCTTCTTCTTCCCATATTTTACGCACAAATGGGTGCCACAGTCTCGTAATGTAATGTTGGTGGGCTGTCTGAAATTTCATTGAATAAACAGTCATGGTTGGTTTCGTTTTGCACTTCCGTCAGTGCTTCTAATCCAATGGGATTGTTTAATGTTGACTGGAAGTGTTCCATCCATCGTATTAATTGTTCATCCGGCGTTGAGAGAAGTGTACCGCTACTACTCAGTATGGGATTCTTGGTGTAGGTAGGTTTGCCGCACAACGCCCTTGATATATTATATAAGGTCCTCATGTCGTCTTTCCTTGCAGCTGATTCAGCTTGGCTCGCTTGTTCATCTACCCACATTCTTTTGTCCCTCCTTGCAGACCTTTTTATTCCTTTGGATAGGTCACGGTACATTGTACTAAGCTCCTCAACATCCACGTTTGAATTTAAAATTGTATTTTTTATTATTTTACGATGTTCAACCAGGTCCCATGTTGCTTGGGTGAGCCAGACTTTCCTTTTATGGTCTTTAAAACCTAACGTTTGCTGACCAACCTCATTGTACGTCTGAGTGACACACCTTGCAATTTCGTTTACACTAGCGTTGTTGTTGTTTACAATATCTGGAAGCCGATTCTTATAGCTGTAATAAAGGCATTTCGATGTCGCTCTGATTCCAGTTTTCCAACATCAATTTTCCGTGTGCTTAACTTAATCTTACTAGCTCTTGTAGTTAAGGAGCTATCACGATTTTATCTGACGGACAGACGGACATAAATCCCCTTTTCTTTTTGAGTTTTTGTGTTTTCGCAAGTTTTTTATATGGGAGCTAGGTCAAATGGTGACCGGTTATATCTGTTATATCTGTTATACTTTTAGATTTATTGGCATTTAAGTGTATTTTAGGTGAAATTTAGGCTGATTTCGTAAGTTTTTTGTATGGGAGCTATGGCTAAATGTAAACCGATTTTGCTTAAATTTTACACGCTTCCTAAGGCTATCAGCATAGCTACTATAATTTGTCATTTATTAACAAATAAGCGATTAGCCTAGACAAGGTTATACGGGAGCTATGGTCAAATGTGAACCGATTTTGCCCAATTTCAATACCAAAATTTTCTCGGAGATGAAGAATATTTTTACTAAGTTTTAATGAGCTAGCTCCTTTCGTTTAGGCGTTATCGTGATTTCAACAGACAGACAGGCGGACATCGCTCAATCGTCTTAGAATTTCATAAGGATTCAGAATATATATCGTTTTTGGTTTTTGAGCCAATGTTAAGGAAATTACAAACGGAATGACAATCTCAATATACACCCCATTCTTTTTGATGGTGGGTATAAAAATTTGTTAACTTTGTAAGTAACATGATTTTGCATAATTTAATTTTTATTTTACTCCGAAATTTTCTTTTTTATGGATTGGTTAGTTTTCTACGCATATGGGAAAAACATACGTTTTTGGTGGGATTTTTTTGATGTCATGGTTCTTTTTTGTCAATCATTGTGATTTTAACAGATGGTAAAGTTCTTTTTGATTATGTTTTTTATACAATTTACAAGAAAAACGAAAAAGAAGGTGAACAAGAATTAGTTGCAGAAGTTTCACAACCTAGTAAAGTGATACCTTTTTACCCTTCAAACCTTCAAAATATTAGGTGTACTACTTTATTTCTGTCGTTTTTTTTCGAAATTCGAGGCTTCATTTTAGGATGCTGTCCATCGCTGACCACTATTATTTCCCATCTTTCGGCCAGCGTACTATTGAGTATAAGCTTATGCTAATAAAATCAGTACCAACGAATTGTTCTGAACTAAGTTCAGACAATGGGTAATTGTTTTTCCTCATATAGTCTTTCTCGTAAGAAAGCTAATTTAAGACTTTGATATGCAAAGAAAAGCTTTTTCGTATACCAAAAAAATATGAATAACTTTTTCCAACTGTTTACTCCCAAAATTTTTACAATTTTGTTCAAAAACTCTGAAATATTGCATGCGTAGAAAACTACGCAAAGGTAGACAACGGTATTTTTTTAGGAGCAGGTGAAGGTTAAGGATCGTTGAACCCAAAGAATTGAAAGCAATGGGTATTTACGGAATAGTGTGCTCTTCTTAGTCAGGAGTAATATGACCTGCGAGGCTAGAAGTTTTCGTTTAATGGCTTAACAAATTTTATATATTTCTAACATAAGAAAAGTAGGCGTGTCTCGAGGAGAATTTTTTCAAGTTCTTATAAGAATCTATTATGGGAGGTTGTCAGATTACCTAAAAGAAATTATCATAAATTCCCTTTTAGCTCCGAAGTTATAAGTTGAAAAGTTAAAGTGGGCGTTTGTAGGCAGATTTCTGCAAGTTCTTGCAATGATCTTGTATAGAGGCCTAAAATTTTTAATCAAAAAAATATATTTAAAAAATGTATATTTTTACATACAAAAACTGAGGTTTTTCTAGGTTTTTTGTCATGATCTTGTCCGGAGTTATCCAAACCCATAAAAACCCCATACTAAGTTTAAAGGCAAACATGACCCACTTACAACAGTTAGCTTTCTGCAGACTTCGGAATCTAATTGCAATCATCACAGGCCACTGTGTTTCTAGAGGCTAAATATTCACACTATGACGGCATTACCAGTTGTTATAACCCTGTCGGAGATCAAACTATTACTTTACTAGTACTTAACTAGTACCAAAAGTACCGGTACTAGTTCCCAACTATAAACTTTCCTATACCATCTTAATGTTCAAATTAGCATTGAGTGTGTTTAGAAAATTACCAGTACCACAGGTTCTAGTAGTGCACTAGTACATTTTGGTACAGTTAGTTGCAATGGAACCAGTTTAATACTAGTACTAATGTATGTAAAAAGTCCCCAAATTGTGGTCCCTTTTTATTCTGTTCCCCTTAATTATAAGTTTTTCAGTAGTTTTATTTATTAGTTTAATTAAAACATATATTAAATTTAATCATGTGATTTAGGTCTTCATTTTCAGCGTTTTCATTGCTTTCCATATTTTCTTTGTTTAATTTTCCTAAACGGTTGGTTGGTCTTTTGTAGTTGAAAGGCTTTTCTCAAAGCGATATCGGGACCAGCAATAGCATCTTAATAATTAAACATAAATGTGCAGAATTTAACGATTACGCACAGGATTTAAGTTTACATTTTTATACCCACCATCAAAAAGAATGGGGGGTATATTGAGAATGTCATTCCGTTTGTAATTTCCTTAATATTGGCTCAAAAACCAAAAACGATATATATTCTGAATCCTTATGAAATTCTAAGACTATTAAGCGATGTCCGTCTGTCTGTCCGTCTGTCTGTTTATCTGTCTGTCTGTCTGTTTAAATGACGATAACGCCTAAACGAAAGAAGCTAGCTTAACTTAGTAAAAAAATTCTTCATCACTGAGAAAATTTTGGTATTGAAATTGGGCAAAATCGGTTAACATTTGACCATAGCTCCCGTATAACCTCGCCTACGCTAATCGCTTTTGATCGCTTTTGATGAAATTTGGTATGTAGAAGTTTTGCATAAGCCCTAGGCAGCATGTAAAATTTCATCAAAATCGGTTGACATTTAGTCATAGCTTCCATACAAAAAACTTACGGAAATAGCCAAAATTTCACCTAAAATACACTTAAATGCCAATAAATCTAAGATATAACCACTAAATATAGCACGAGGAGGTCTTATGTCAATGCCAACCAGTGTGGAAAATTTTGTCACAATCGCTCACCATTTGACCATAGCTCCCATATAAAAAGCTTGCGGAAACACAAAAATACAAAAAGAAAAGGGGGTTTATATCCGTCTGTCCGTCAGATAAAGGCTCGTCGATAGCGCCTTAACGAAAAGGGCTACAGTAACAAAATTTTACAAAAGGAAGTCTTATATGAATGCCAGCCAGTGTGCAAAATTTTGTTGCAATCGGCTACTTACAGAAACACAAAAATACAATAAGAAAACACGGTCTATGTCCGTCTTTCCGTCAGAGAAAAGCGCGATAGCCCCTTAACTACAAGAGCCAGAGAGACAAAATTTAACAATAATATTTTCGATATATTATAGAAATTGTGTGCTAAAAATGGGTGAAATGGGTTCACATTTAGTTAGAGCTCCCATATAACCCTGCTCCGGGCGTCACATTTATGCTAACAAATTGAATAAAATTCTAAAATCTATGACTACTACATTTAGAACAGAGAAGTTTTATGCAACTTTCAGTCAGTATGTCAAATTTTTTAGGAATCGGTCCATTTTTGACCATAGCTTTCATATAAAAACCGCTCTCGGTAACCACTAAAATGCCAAAAACGCCAGTTAAAACCTATTAAATTATAAGCTATGTCAGGTATGGGCACTAAATTTTGCACGATTAAACTTTATATTAATACCAGCCAGTATATAAAACAACAATCGGTCAACATTTGGCTATAGTTCTTATATATATAAGAACACCTTTTCATATCCACCATCAAAAAGAATGGGGGGTATATTGAGATTGTCATTCCGTTTGTAATTTCTTTAATATTGGCTCAAAAACCAAAAACGATATATATTCTAAATCCTTATGAAATTCTAAGACGATTGAGCAATGTCCGTCTGTCTGTCGTCTGTCTGTCTGTTGAAATCACGATAACGCCTAAACAAAAGGAGCTAGCTCACTGAAACTTAGTAAAAATATTCTTCATCTCTGAGAAAATTTTGGTATTCAAATTGGACAAAATCGGTTAGCATTTGACCATAGCTCCCGTATAACCACGTCTAGGTTAATCGCTTATTTGCTAATAAATGACAATTTATAACAGTTATGATGACAAAATTTGGTATCTAGAAGTTTTACATAAGCACTAGGCAGTATGTAAAATTTCATCCAAATCGGTTCACATTTAGCCATAGCTCCCATACAAAAAACTTACGAAAACAGCCTAAATTTAACCTAAATACACTAAAATGCCGATAAAGCTAAAAATATAACAGATATAACTACTAAATTTAGCACCAAAAAGTCTTATGTCAATGTCAGCCAAAATTTTGTCGCAATCGGTCACCATTTGACCTAGCTCCCATATAAAAAACTTATGAAAACACAAAAATACATAAAGAAAAGGTTGTTTATGTCCGTCTGTCCGTCAGATAAAAGCACGATAACGCCTTAACGAAAAGAGCTAAGGGGACAAAATTTTACAAAAGTATTTTGGATATCTTGAAAAAGATGTGTGTTGAAAATGGACAAAATCGGTTCAAATTTAGTTAGAGCCCCCATATAACCCCGCCCCGGGAAACACATTAATGCTGATAAATTGAATACAATTGTAATAGCTATGACGATTAAATTTAAAATAGGGAAGTTTTATGCAATTCTTGATCAGATCAAATTTTATAGGAATCAGTCTATATTTGAGTTTATCTTTCATATAAAAAACACTCACGGAAACCAAAAATTTTAGCAAAGGACGGTTAAAAGCTATTAAATTAGAAACTATGATAGCTATGGCCACTTTTGCAAGAATAAGCTCTATATATATACCAGCCAGTGTGTAAAATTTTGTTACAATCGGTCAACATTTGGCTATAATTCTTATATATATAACATCCCTATTTATATCTACAATTAAAAAGATTTGGAGGTACATTCATTATATTAAGATTGCACCTTTGCAAATTAAATAGGCATCAATCAATGTTCAGCCCAGACTTTATATATGATAAATGCATTAGGAACTCCTAACGAAATATATGGACCTGCAGTATTACTATTAACGTGCTTAGCCTAACTACATATTAAGCACAACGAAAAGTATTTAACAACTTATTAATGTAAAACTATACCCGGTTATGAGACCGAATTTTGATCAAAGTAAATACTGGGGAAACCACTAAAATATTTTTAAATGTTAAGCTATAAAGCTACGGCAACCGAATTTAGTCCAAAGGTTTTACCAACTATACCAATTAGCTTAGCGATTTTTTCAGTTTTGGTCCAGATTTTTAATTAGCTGCACTCTGTTTCTGAATTTAACACAACTTGATGGTGGGTATACAAGATTCGGCACAGCCGAATATAACACTCTTACTTGTTGAAAGTCTGCATTCGTTTCCCATAAACTGGGAAAGGGCTATATTATGATATAATCCTATATGCAAATTTAAAAAAAAAAACGACCCTCGTTATTGCGATAAGTCGTAGATTAATACACTTTCGTGCAGTGTACCCAGTAAAACTTTTCATTACCAAATAATGAGTTAAACAGTTAAACTATTGGACACGAACTACTTACTCATTCGCTGTTTAAGTCATTACATTAACATGGGGATGTCATTGGAGGCAAGTACTTACCAATTGCAGAAAAGTAATGACTTGGGTAAGCAATTTGAAAGCAACAACAACAACAGCAACAACTTTTTTTGTTGTTGTTTTATTAAAAACATATATTTTTAAATGAAATACAAAATTTTTTTTATGATCCCATGGGAGCTCGAACCCAGACCCTCTGACTGCTAGGCAGAGACTCTTCCACTGAGCTACTTCATATGTTGAAAACTTAGCAGCTTATAATTAATATAAACAATTTTTATTTTTAGATCCAAAATCATGTGAAAATAACTTTGTTTTTCCCTGCTTTTTTTTTTTTGCTTTGTTGTAATTTTTGGAAAAATATTTTTATACGATTTTTTGTAATTATTTTAAAACTTTTTTAAAATTATTTTAAAACTTAAACAATTTAAATCTTCTTTTTTGTATAAGTTTTTACATAAGATTGACTCTTACTTACTTAAATGTTACAACCTGTTAAGGTCAAAGTCCGAGCATATTTTAGAATTCCATGGATTTCGATCTTGTGCGAATATTCTCCAATTTTATAGGCCAAGCTTTGAAAAATGTTCCTCTACTTAATCTTTCTATCGAAGTTTCGTACATCCTCCTCTAACATTAGGTAGTGGGACATTTCAATTCTAATTTTATCCTCTTCATTGTATTTTTTTTCAAGAGAGGGTTACTAGCCCGTAATCCTAACCCATTTTTATCGATCTTATGGGACAACTCTCTTAACATGTTAACTCACAATATTAATGGGTGTTAAACTAGCTCCCCGGGTGATACCATGAGGAGGTGTGTGTCCACAGTTGAGATGAAGGGTGACCCAGATAAGTTGGGCTTACCAAGTTAAGACCAATTAGAATCGTGTTCGGTATTCAACATCCCCTACATAATCAAAATTAACTCATGATGGTATTTTTTCATTAACGTGAGTTAGTTTTATAATTTTTTTTACAGAAGATAATATTTAAGTTCTTAAAATTCAAAAATTATTTAAAAAGACTCTTTTAATAAAAAAAAAAACTAAAAAAAATTGTTGCCCTTGGTGGGATTTGAACCGGGGCCATTCAGTTTGAATTACCATCTAAATTACAAGTAAGTACTTCTGTAATAACTTATTATTTATTCGGATGGTATGTTGTAGTCGTTACAAGGTAACCAGTTATCAGAGTACTTGCCATTACCAAAGTTTTGCTGGGTAGGTCTTTGTAAGAGAGTTTTTTTTTTTGATTCTGGTTTTTGTTTGAATTTTTTTTTTTTTTTTTGAAAAATCACATAACAAAATCAAAATAAATTTTTTTTGCAAACAAAACGACTGGTGGGATTAAAAAAATATGTATAATATTACGCGTAGTATAAACGTTTAATATAGCGCAATTTTAGTTTTTGCACTGAGGGCTTTATTTCTGCCTACATATGCCAAAATAGCATTCGTTTTCAAGTATGATTCTTCTTTTCATATCAAAACTTATATCGGCGGTATCATGAACATAACGAAGAGATGATATACATATAAGGGGGGAGTGAAAAACAACTTTCATTGAAATTCTATACGCCTGGGTTAAAAATTGTTGCTTTACATAGGTGCTCAGAAAACAAACTTTGTCTTCCTAGGTCAATGTCCTGAGGTGGCGCACACGACATTTATTTCTAGGACCCATTTGTATGGGGAAAAATGGCAGTTTTTGTGGTTTTTGGTAAATTTCAACCAAAAACTTTATGTGTTTGGCAAAACCAATAATTGGATGTGGAAGACAACTAAATCAGCTTTCATTAGAGTCATAAAAACTAAAAATCCATACAGTAGTTTTTAAGTTATTAAAATTTGCCTTTTCAACACGCCTAAGGATATGCAGCAAAAAAATTAACTTTAGAGTACAACAATTACAAAGTAAGACATTTTTTTAATTTAAATACTTATATGTACTATCAACTATTTAGTACATATAAGTATTTAAATTAAAAATCTATTATAATCTATTAAAATAGAATAAAATTTAAACAGTTCTTTTTAAACTGGAAAATGGTACTTACTATTTAAGTTTTAGAAAATTTTGTTAAAAAAATATTCAAAATATCAAAATTTTTGATCGGCATGTTAAAATAGATAGATTTGGTAATAAAATTCAAAAAAGTTCAGTTTGATATCTCATATGGTTTCGCCGTACCTGCGACTTGAAATCGTAAAATTTCGCGAAAAAGTAAATTTTTGGATATTATCCAATTACGTGCATAATAAATTTTATTTAAGTTTTCTTTTAATAAAGCTAATACTGAATTCTATTGCCAAGTCATTGAGAAATGTCCACTAGAACTTTTCTTGATATTGACCTAGGATGTAGAGCATCGATTATTAACCCATTCGTATCGAATTTCAATAAAAGTTGTTATTTGCTCCACCATAATACATATGTCCATTTGTTACTTCAAGTCTTTTAAAGGATATGACGTTTTGTAAAGATCTAGTAGTAGATTTACCTGGTCTAAAGCCACATTAGACGGTGTATATGGTAGATTACATGCTCTTGGCTCTTTGTTCAGTTCAAAGCCCAGACTTGACGTGCTGCAGGGTCGCAATGCCCCTTTTCCTCTCCTTGCGTTATACTTATAGTCTAGTCATACTAATATTTAATTCTATGACCTTTTTATCATTTACTGCACTTGTCAACAGAATAGTTGGGTAATATCTGGCAATCTGTGGCTTCGTTCAGTTTCCTTCTTTAATATATAATCATACAAACATAACCTGACTCACAAATCAAACTTCTGATACTCCCTCTTTTAAAATTGTATACAATTTTCTTTTGTGATTGTTGTTTAGACAAATGTTTGCTATGAATTGCTGGAGTTATTTGGTATTGTGCTAAAAACATGACCAGTGACCACATGTGGGTTCCTTAGTACTGGGACTTGGTGCTTTTTAATTAGGTCACAAGACATGCGATATTGTGCAGATGATTATTAAGACTTAACACCATAATTGCACTTGTACAAATGTAGAAAGTGTTGACTCTATACTTAAGTATGTATTAGTTATTGGTTGCAAGTGTTTGTATGAAACACACTGATTTGTTGCAACTCCTTGTTTAGTGATTATTGACAGTATGAACAATAAAGTTTGCCTTATCAAACCAGGGCATTATTTTGATTGTGTCGATATAACTTGATTAAATTCATGGGGTTTTAATTAATCTGCGGGATTGATGAAGAAAATAAAAGCAGTTGGATTGTACATTTAAAACTCGATTAGCAAAATCAATCACACGGATGAATGGATGGACTGATTTCTTTCAACTAAATTTAACCTTTTAAACTTTTTACTTGAATTCTCGGTTCGATGTTATAATTTGGAATCCTATAAAATTTATTTGGGTTTTTAAACTAATATTGTTATATATTTTAATTGAACCAAAAGAAAAAAAAATAAAAATCTTGTGAACTTTGTTCATCAATGCTAAAAGATTTTCATTTTTATACCCACCATCAAAAAGAATGGGGGGTATATTGAGATTGTCATTCCGTTTGTAATTTCCGTAATATTGGCTCAAAAATCAAAAACGATATATATTCTGAATCCTTATGAAATTCTAAGAGGATTGAGCCTAAACGAAAGGAGCTAGGTCACTGAAACTTAGTGAAAATATTCTTCATATCTAAGAAATTTTTGGTTTGAAATTGGGCAAAATCGGCTTACATTTGACCACAGCTCCCGTATAAACTCGCCTACGTTAATCGCTTATTTGCTAATAAATAACAAACTGTAATACCTATGATGATAAAATTGTTATATAGAAGTTTTGCGTAAGCCCTAGGCAGCATACAAAATTTTATTAAAATTGGTTCACATTTAGTCATAGCTCCAATACAAAAAACTAACGGAAACAGCCAAAATTTTCCCTAAAATACACTTAAATGCCAATAAATCTAAAACTATAACAGATATAACCACTAAATTTAGCACGTGGAGGTCTTATGTCAATGCCAACCAGTTGTCACAATCGGTCACCATTTGACCATAGCTCCCATATAAAAAACTTACGGAAACACAAAAATACAAAAAGAAAAGTGGATTTATGTCCGTCTGTCCGTCAGATAAAAGCGCGTTAGCACCTTAACAAAAAGGGCTACAGCAACAAAATTTTACAAAAGGAAGTTTTATATGAATGCCAGTCAGTGTGCAAAATTTTATTACAATCGGTTACTATTTGACCATAGCTCCCATATAAAAAACTTACGGAAACACAAAAATACAAAAAGGGAAGACGGTTTATGTCTTTCTGTCCGTCAGATAAAAGCGCGATA
Organism: Stomorhina lunata; assembly: GCA_933228675.1. Lineage (NCBI taxonomy): Eukaryota > Metazoa > Arthropoda > Insecta > Diptera > Rhiniidae > Stomorhina > Stomorhina lunata. Next base: position 39,500,571 of record OW121743.1, on the reverse strand, counting down.
GCTTCTTAACTACAAGAGCTAGAGAAACAAAAGTTATAAAAATTGTGTGCTGAAAATGGGTAAAATCTGTTCACATTTAGTTAGAGCTCCCATATAACCCTGCCCCGGGAATTCCATTTATGCTGATAAATTGAATAAAGTAGAATCTATGACTACTAAATTTAGAATAGCGAAGTTTTATGCAACTTTCAGTCAGTATGTCAAATTTTATAGAAATCGGTCAATTTTTTACCATAGCTTTCATATAAAAACCGCTCCAGGTAACCACTAAAATGCCACAAATGCCAGTTAAAAGCTATTAAATTATAAGCTATGGTCACTAAATATTGCACAAATAAACTTTAAGTTTATAACAGCCAATATATTCAATTTTGTAACAATCGGTCAACATTTGGCTATAGTTCTTATATATATATAACATCCCCTTTTTATATCCACCATCAAAAAGAATGGGGGGTATATTGAGATTGTCATTCCGTTAGTAATTTCCTTAATATTGGCTCAAAAACCAAAAACTATATATATTCTGAATCCTTATAAAATTCTAAGACGATTGAGCGATGTCTGTCTGTCTGTCTGTTAAAATCACGATAACGCCTAAACGAAAGGAGCTAGCCCACTGAAACTTGGTAAAAATATTCCTCATCTCTGAGAATATTGGGCAAAATCGGTTTACATTTGACCATAGCTCCCGTATAACCTCGTCTAGGCTAATCGCTTATTTGTTAATAAATGACAAATTATGGCAGCTGATGATAAAATTTGGTATATAAAAGTTTTACATTAGCCCTAGGCAGCGTGTAAAATTTCATCAAAATCGGTTTACATTTAGTCATAGCTCCCATACAAAAAACTTACGGAAATAGCCAAAATTTCACCTAAAATACACTTAAATGCCAATAAATCTAAAAGTATAACAGATATAACCACTAAATTTGGCACAAGAAAGTCTTATGTCAGTGCCAACCACTGTGCAAAATTTTGTCGCAATCGATCACTATTTGAACTAGCTCCTATATAAAAAACTTACGAAAATACAAAAATTCAAAAAGTAAAGGGGGTTTATGTCCGTCTGTCCGTCAGATAAAATCGTGATAGCTCATTAACTACAAAAACTAGTAAGACTAAATTAAGCACAAGGAAGTCCTATGTCAATGTCAGCCAGTGTGCAAAATTTCGTCACAATCGGTCACCATTTCACCATAGCTCCCATATAAAAAACTTATGGAAATACAAAAATTTCAGCAAACTCCAGTTAAAAGCTATTAAATTAGAAACTCTGATAGCTATGGCCATTCAATTTTGCAAGAATAAGCTCTATGTATATACCAGCCAGTGTGTAAAATTTTGTTACAATCGGTCAACATTTGGCTATATTCTTATATATATAACATCCCCTTTTTTATATCTACAATCAAAAAGATTTGGAGGTACATTCATTATATTAAGATTGCACCTATGATATTAGATAGGCATCAATCAATGTTCAGCTCAGACTTTATATATGATTAATGCATTAGGAACTCCTAACGAAATATATGGACCTGCCGTATTACTATTAACGTGTTTAGCCTAACTACGTATTAACGAGAAGTATTTATGTGACCGAATTTTGATCAAAGTAAATACTGGGGAAACCACTAAAATATTTTTAAATGTTGAACTATAAAGCTACGGCAACCGAATTTAGTGCAAATGTTTTACCAACAATACCAATTAGCTTAGCGATTTTTCAGTTTTGGTCCAGATTTTGAATTAGCTGCACCCTTGTAGATATATGAGATATGTTTCTGAATTTAACGCAACTTGATGGTGGGTATATAAGATTCGGCACAGCCGAATATAACACTCCTACTTCTTATATCTACAATCAAAAGCATTTGGAGGTACATTCAGTATATTAAGATTGCATCTACGAAATTAGATAGCTATCAATCAATGTTAGGTAGAGACTTTATACACGGTAGATGCATTAGGAACTCCTAACAAAATATATGAACCTGCCGTGTTGCTATCAACATGTTTATGGTACAAGGAAACAGCTTATTAATGTAATACTATATTCGGTTATGGAACAGCATTTTGTCCAAGGTAAATACTTGGGAAACCACTTAGATAATTTTAAATGTTGAACTATAGTAACTATACCACTGCAGCCGAATTTAGTCCAAATATATTACCAACAATACCACATTTGGTCAACATTTTGAATTAGCTGCACTCTCGTACAACTTGATGGTGGGTATACAAGATTCGGCACAGCCGAATATAACACTTTTACTTGTTGTGTACTTTAATTGAACCGAAAAAAATCTTGTGAACTTTATTCATCAATGCCAAAAGAAATTTTCATTTTTTAATTTATTTTCTTCTGGTTTTCTACTAAATTTCAATTTTTGTGCTTTTCACTTCTGGTTTTGTATTAAAAATAAGAAAATAAAGTTCAATACTCGTAAAAATGTTTAAAGGGTTAAAATAAAAAAAACAAAAAAGAAAAATTTTTAAAATTAACTCAACAAAAACGTTTAACGAACCGGACCCGACTCGACAGGAGTAAAAAAAAGAAGAATAGAAATACAGACCCAGAAGTACTAACAACAACAAATTTTTGACATAAAAAGTGGTAACAACAGAAACAACATCCATACTTTCGTAAACAACTACAACAAAAGCAGAACGGAAAGCAGCATCAAACTAATTAGTTAATGAAAGTAATTTTCTTTGTTCATGAAAAATTAATCCAGTTTTTTTTTGTTCACTTTTAAAAAGGACTCATTCATCGTTATTTGTTTTCTTTTTTTATTGTATATATTTCTTTCATCATTCGTTTTGTTCTTGTTCCTTTTCTCGATGCTGTTCCTGTTGTGTTTCCAGTCCTGTTTTGTTTGAAAGCGTTGAGGTGCTTTGTTAAATTTTTGGTTGTTTTGGATTTCGTTGGATGGGTTTGGGTTCGGTCTGGTTCCATTTAGTTTAGTTTGGTTTTGTTAATTTTATTCACGCAACAAGACCTAAAGCATGAAACAGATTTAAATTAATTAACAAATTTTAAATGCAAATTGTTGTTAGCTTTCGTATTTTAGGTAAAAGCTTGTTGCAATTAAAAGCAAATTCGAATGATGGACTTTAAGTATAGCTACAAGAATAAGCTCCTATCCCATCTAACATGTTAAGGTCTGTATATGGATACATTTGCAAGCTAAAACTTTTTTTGGTTAAGTTGCATTTACCTTTGGTTTACCAATTGCACTGTACGCCAAATTGAGGGTCATTTATTTATTTTTAAATGAGACCATGGGGTCAATTCTGGTTCTATGAAACGATGAAATGAAAAAACAAGTAAGAAAGCGCTATAGTCGGTCATGCCGACCATACGATACCCTTCACCACTAAGGTCAAAGGTGTTATTTTTCCTGTATAAAGACAAATATTTGCTAAATTTTGCCATCATACAAACATTTTCTCAAAACTTATATGTTCAACCTGTTTCCGTCATTTGCACTTATATGAGAGCTAGAGTCAAATGTGGACCGATTATCTCGAAATTTGGCAAGTTGACTACAGTTGTTACAAAAATTATGTATGCGAAAAATAAACTCAAAATTTTCATTATCTTTAGATTTACAAGCGTTTTAGTGATTTTTTGTCTCATTTCATGCGTTTTTAAAGAAGAGTTTGTATGGGAGCTATGGTCAAATGTGGACCGATTTCAACGAAATTTGATACAGTGATTTAAGTTTACATACGCAGTATTTGTTTTAAATTTCATGAAAAAATATTGATATTTGTGGCCAATATATCAATTCCGGGAAGTGGGACCTATGGGAGGTACCATAAATAATGGACCGATTTTGACCAATTTCAATAGCCATGGTCCCATTGTCAAACAAATCATTTATGCCAAATTTCATCAAATTATCTTTAGAATTGCGACCTGTAGTTTGATTACAAGGTTTACATGGGGGTCCAGCCAGCCAGCCAGCCAGCCAGACGGACGGACATCGCTAAATCGACTCAGAAAGTTATTCAAAGCCTATTGGTATACTAAAAGGTGGGTCTAAGACAAATATTTCTATGCGTTACAAACATCAGCACAAACTTATAATACCCTTTCCACCTATGGTGGTGAAGGGTATAAAAAAAGTTTTCATTTAACTTTTCACAACTAGTTTTCATAATACTTTTTCATCAACACTTATTTTCTGATTCTCGTTTGTATTATGAAAAAAGTGTTTCATTCCATTCGTTGCTATGAAACTTTATCAACTGTTTTATGATAATTGCCAAGCAAATGTCAAACGTAAAACAGGAAACAAATAATGTTGGTCTCGGCAACATCAATTTGCGTAATTATGAATTTTTATTAAAATTATTAATTACCAATTTCAATTTTTGTAATTATTAATTTCGATTAAAATTATTTATTACCACATCATCTTCCGTCGGCGATAATCCTATAGCAATAACACGCCGTCGACGAAAAATTAATAAAATTGGCTATTAAACAAAAAAGCTTAAACAAAGGGCCTGACTATATACAATAGCACTTACAGCGTTGAATAATACAAAGCTATATCTTACTCTTCTTTTCACTACCTTTTCTTCTTCTGTTATCCTTGACTCCCACTGGAGCATAGGGCCTCAAAGAAACTACTACCTTTTGCTTCTCTACTATCCCCTTTCCAAAGTAGGTAACCCAATTCGTATATACTTTTTATACAATTGAAAAAAATATATACCTAAATTATTACCTTTAGTACCGCCTAAAGCGATAAGCCTCGTCGTCAGTTCCACTTTTCGTCTAGAATTTCTCTAGAATTTCATTTAGATTAGTGACCAGTTTTTTAATAATTATATTTCATACTAATCGTTAGCAATATCAATATTTTCTTCCAAGAAGTTAATTAAATAATATTTTATCTTATTTTTGATTTTTCACTTAAAATTTTTCAGTGAAAAAATTCTTTTCATATGAAAAAATTTTGACAGTTGGTTGCACTGTTTCACAAAACAAGAATCACAATTGTTATGAATCGATGAAAAAATCTCGTTTCGTTTCAGTAATTTTTTCATATGATAATGATTTGACGTTTGTTTTCATTTTTTTACTAAATTAAAATCGCTACTTCTATGAAAACATGAAAAAACTTTTCATTTCATCGTTTCATAGAACCAGAATTGACCCCCATATGAAGATTATACATACTAGTAGTAGTACACCAAAACCCTGAAGCTCTTTGAAATTTAGGGTGTAAAATTTATTATATATATAAGTTTCTTGTGAAGTAATTTATTAGATTAGTTAAAGAGTCAAAACTGTGTATATAAATAACTTTTTATAATTTTTGAAAATTTATTTTTATTCCATATTTTATGAAAGAATTAGGTGAAATCTACTTTATAGAGTGTTTAAGTTTTTCTGATTTATTTTGTAAGAGTATGTTAAATTGGTTGTGGTGAGATTATTTATTTCCTTGCTTTTTAAAAGAAATGTGCTCCAAATTCGTAAACAACAATCGATTGAAAAGACGAAAACTGGGTAAACAATAAAATGTTTACTGAACTTTTCCCATTCACATTACACTATGCGCCAAGGAATTTTTTCCCGGATAAGACCAATTGTAAGTGAAAGTAGGCTATTAGTAGAGCAAAACTCTTAAAGGATTTTGTAAAGTTAGCTCGAATTTTGAAGTTGGGTTATTTTAAAAAAATGTTTTTAATATATTTTCTATGTGGAGAAAATCTGTAAACCAAGAACTATAGAATATTGATTACGCTTAGCGATTTTTCCAGTTCTGGTCCAGTTTTAGAATTACCTGCACCCTTGTAGATATATGAGATATTTTCAAAATTTTACACAACTTGATGGTGGGTATATAAGATTCGGCACAGCCGAATATAACACTCTTACTTGTTTATGTGTAGACTCTTTTTGTATGAGGAAAATTATATAAAATTAGAATATTCAGGTATGTGATGGAAAACGATCGTTTTGAAATCGATCGATTTCAGATATATTTTTGAAATAATTTTCGGTTATTTTCCCAAAAAATTCAAACCAAATACAAGATAAAATATCAGTCAAAAGGATTAAAGCCAAAATTTTCATTTTTTTGAGGGTAATAACCGAAAATTAGCTAAAAAATATGTCTGAAATCGATCGATTTGAAAACGAAAAATGTTCATCACATACCTGATTATGTCTTAATTCTAACACCCTAATGATATAATAAGTTTATTAATTAAATTTTCCATAGAAATTTCCTACTATAAAGCTTTGATGATTATTATTCATTTATAAATTAGGAGGATTATACTTTTTTCTTAAAATGAAAAAATGTTTCCTAAGGGAAAAAATACATTAAAACTTATATAGTTGACCCTGTTTTTATCTTCTGAATCGATTCTGGTTAGCAAATTTGGAGTACATTACTTTTAAATAGTAAGGAACAGCATAAGATCCCTCCAAAATTAATTTAACTCACACTAAACAAATTAAAATAGGAAATGTTACTAGATTTAGCAAAAAGTAAAATACACGATTTTGTAAATTTCAAATAATTTTAGTATAAATACAGAAAATGGGGAATAAAGTATAACACAAATTCACAAAAATTATAAAAAGTAATTTATAAAATTGTATTAAGACTAAAATATGCAGTTTTATTAGTTAAATTTATTCACTGATTTATTCTACACTAAACTTATATGGGAAATTTTATACCCAAATAACCAAACTTTAAATAGCAGTAACTTCAAAACTCGAACTAACTTTTCAAAACTTATTTAGTGTTTTGGTCTACTAATTGCCTTCTATCATCTCCATTTGGTCTCATTCGGGAAAAAATCGTTGGCCCCTTATTTGGCGTACAGTGTTATTTAAAAGTGTGTTCCAATCAAAAATTTTTAAATTTTCGTCTAATTTTTGGTATTTTTTCAATATTTTCGGTGTTTATTAGCCGATTTTAATAGCGTTCGTTGCGGGAGAATTTCCTAATATATATATATATATATATATATATATATATATATACAGTATCAGACAAAACTAAAGCACGGATTCCTGCATAATGCAACATTATACAATAACATGACTGTAGTTTCTTATATCTTAGCTTTTATTTGTATTTTATTTAGAACACCCACTGTACTTTTAAAAACTACGAGAACATTTGTTGTTATTGCAGATCAATTTTATTTTTGTTGGTTTTTTTTATCGGTAACTAAAAAAATGCAGTGACAAAACTAAAGCACATAACCTTGAATGTTAACTTCGCTATTTAATTGCAAGAAATTATCAACAATAAATACCGTTATTTTTGTTTTTATTATTTGAAGATCTATTCTAAAGAAAATAAAATTGTAATCGGTCAGTTATTTGCGTGCCTTTGGAAGGAAAGTTTATTTTTGATCCTGATCTCAATCCAATAGAAAATCTATGGGAAATTGCAGATCGACGAGTATTGCGCGACAACTGCAAAAATACTGAGCATCTTTTCCGGCAGGTGCAAATCGCTTGGAATAATATTCCTAGAAATGTAATTACCAATTTAATTGACTCAATGCCGCGCAGGTGCGCAGCGGTTCTAAAAAACAATGGCTACGCCACAAAATATTAAATTATTTTTAGTATTTATGTTATAATTCTAATATGTGCTTTAGTTTTGTCGCACAGAAAAAAATGTATTATATATTTTTGTAAGATTAATTTTTGTTTTTAATGGAGAATTGTTTCGTTTTTGTTTTAGTTTACTTAAAGTATTAAATAATCTTGAGTTTTTAATAAAAAATAATATTATTTTCATATTTTTTTTAAACCTATAAACCAAAGATTAATTGACATGAGTTTCGTGCTTTAGTATTGTCCGATACTGTATATATATACATATATATATATATAAATATATATATATATATATATATATATTAGGAAATTCTCCCGCATATATATAAATATATATATATATATATATATATATATATATATATATATATATATATATATATATATAATTTATGTAGGTCCATCCTCCAGGGACTTAATGAATAAATTTAACTATTAAAACTGCATATTTTACTCTTAATACAATTTTATAAATTACTTTTTATAATTTTTGTGAATTTGTGTTATACTTTATTCCCCATTTTCTGTATTTATACTAAAATTATTTGAAATTTACAAAATCGTGTATATAACTTTTTGCTAAATCTAGTAACATTTCCTATTTTAATTTGTTTAGTGTGAGTTAAATTAATTTTGGAGGGATCTTATGTTGTTCCTTACTATTTAAAAGTAATGTACTCCAAATTTGCAAACCATTTTGAAAATTTCCCATAAAAAAGGGAAATTTTGAAAATTTTACATAAAAAAGGGAAATTTTGAAAATTTCCCATAATAAAGGGAACTTTTGAAAATTTTACATAAAAAAGGAAAATTTTGAAAATTTCCCATAAAAAAGGAAAATTTTGAAAATTTCCCATAAAAAAAGGAAAATTTTGAAAATTTCCCATAAAAAAGGGAAATTTTGAAAATTTCCCATAAAAAAGGAAAATTTTGAAAATTTCCCATAAAAATGGGAAATTTTGAAAATTTCCCATCAAAAAGGGAAATTTTGAAAATTTCCCATATAAAAGGGAAATTTTAAAAATTTCTCATAAAAAAAGTCAAATTTTGATAATATCCCATAAAAAAGAGAAATTTTGAAAATATCCCATAAAACAGGAAAATCTTGAAAATTTCCCATAAAAAAGGGAAATTTTGAAAATATCTCATAAAAAAGGGAAATTTTGAAAATTTCCCATAAAAAAGGGAAATTTTTAAAATTTCCAATAAAAAAGGGAAATTTTGAAAATTTCCCATAAAAAAAGGGAAATTTTGAAAACTTCCCGTTTTTAGGTAAAATTTTCAAAATTTCCCTTTTTTATGGGAAATTTTCAAAATTTCCCTTTTTATGGGAAATTTTCAAAATTTCCCTTTTTATGGGAAATTTTCAAAATTTCCCTTTTTTATGGGAAATTTTCAAAATTTCCCTTTTTTAGGTGAAATTTTCAAAATTTCCCTTTTTTATGGGAAATTTTCAAAATTTCCCTTTTTTATGAAAAATTTTCAAAATTTCCTTTTTTATGGGAAATTTTCAAAATTTCCCTTTTTTATGGGAAATTTTCAAAATTTCCCTTTTTTATTTGAAATTTTCAAAATTTCCCTTTTTTATGGGAAATTTTCAAAATTTCCCTTTTTTATGGGAAATTTTCAAAATTTCCCTTTTTTATGGGAAATTTTCAAAATTTCCCTTTTTTAGGTGAAATTTTCAAAAATTCCCATTTTTACACATAATTTTTATGATTTCCCATTTATATATAAAATTTTCAAAATTTCACATTTTAAAAAAGAATATTCAAAATTTCCCCTTTTTACAAGAAATTTTTAAAATTTTCCATTTTTATGGGAAAATTTCAAATACTACGTTTTTATGGGAAATTTTCAAAATTTTCATTTTTATTGAAAATTTTTAAAAATTACCTTTATTATGGAAAATATTTAATTTTTTCTTTAATTCTGTATTGATTTTTTTATTTTTGCTTTTTTTTTTTTGACAAATATTTTTGACAAAAAAAAATTTAAATCAGAATAACAATTATTTCTGTTTAAAATAAATAAAAATCAGATCTTGACAAATATTTTTGCCAAAAAAAATATTTGTCAGACTTGACAAATATTTTTGACAAATAAAATAAAAATCAATTTTTGACAAATATTTTTGCCAAAAAAAAATATTTGTCAGAATTTGACAAATATGTTTGACAAAAAAAAATAAAAATCATAAATTAAAAATTATTTCTGACAAAAAAAAAATAAAAATCGTAAAATAACAATTATATTTTGATTTTTATTATAAATGTCATAATTGTAACGGTCCCTAGTTTCTTACTACAACGTCAATTTATAGTCATAATTTTAAAAAAACTAGACTTGTATTCGATTCGATTAGAGTGGGTACGAATCGAATTTTGAAATATTATGACTAAAAATTGACGTGGTAGTAAAGAACTATCAAAGTGAGAAATGTAATCCTTAAACAGCCGTGAACAACGATATATAAAGTGTTATGATCGGACTAAAGATGGCGACACAGTTAACAAAATACAAAAAGGGCGGCATTTGTAGGAGTGGTAAAAAGATACAATTTTTTTTTCAGAATTATTTTAAGTCCTTAGTATATAAATATCGGTTTTAAAATTATAGCTAAATTTTTTACCATTAACAGCACCCCTGTTAAGTGTTTAACATAGCTCTGTTAACTATTTGGGATTGTGTCTTGGAAAGTTATATTTTAAATTTAACTTCACACACATAATAATTTTTACATTATCTTTAATCCTAGGGGGTGACTGACTTAACTTTTTTTCGTACAGCGTTGCAAAGTGTGCAGATTTATCTGTTTTTGACAGATTTTAAAAGCAGAAAATAGTGAAAAATAGGTTTTTACCCAAGAAAACAGATTTTTTGGAATTCTGTGGTTTGTTAATTTTGCACACAAAGATATGGTTTTTTTAAATTTTCTTGAGTTTACTTTTTAAAATGCAGATTTAAAATACCAAAAATTGACTTTTTCGAAATAGTAATTTAAAAAAATAAATATGGCAGCATTGGTTCAGTAGGAAATTATGTTGCTCTAGTGTTGTCAGCATCCTTAAGTGATAAATGTTAGAGAAATATCTTAATATCTTTAGAACAATCACAAGCTTCCTGCAAATTACCTCCTTGCGTTAATAGTTCTTTTCGCTAAGTCAGCATTTCATTTCGAATTGTTATCAGAGATTTCGGGATTTTATCAGAAATATAAATAATAATCTTGCTTGGTTTATGATAGGTTGTAGTATAATGTAATATAGGGATCTTCTAAAATCTACTTTTAACAACTACAATACTCTTTATACGAGAACATTAATTATTATTATCGCTTGTCGCTTAAATTCTGTTCATACAACATACAATTTGGCAAAATAATTCCACCATACTAATGTTCATTCCCTAAAACTCTGACTGATTAAATGAATTATCTCAACTTTTTTCCAGTTGTCCTTTTTATTTTACATTTTAAATTTAAAATAATGATTCCATCCTTTTAGGGGTAATTTTGTTTATACATTTGATGGTTTTACTCCCCGAAACTTTTGTTTTTTTTTCTTTTGTATTATTAGGTCAATAATGCATGAATAAATTACTGGAAAATATCTCGTTTTAATTGTGTGAAGTGAATTTTCTAAAACGCAAAAAGGAGCATTATTCATTAGAGGACAGCGACAAAAACCATCAAGAGACTGCGAGGCAGACGCTCTGCTCTGGCTATAACAAAATCATTAAGTGCGAAATATTTTAGACACATGAAAGCACATCGACAAAAAGAATTAGCGAGTGGAGTGGAATGGAATGGACTAAAGTAGAGCGAAGCGGAGTGGAGTGACTAACTGAATAAGGGATAAGAAAAAGGATAATAGATTTTAATGAATAATTTATAATTATTTTCGTAGTTAATTAAGAAGTGATAATAAACAAAAAGTGAACAAGGAGACAAAAGTAGTTTTTGGCTACAAAGTGGATAAATTTAATTTGAAAGCCTTTTAATGTTTCAGAACAGATAAGTCAATGAAAAGAATATTAAGTAAATATTTTCTTTGAGCTCTTGTCATAATAAAATTTTAGGGCAAAACAAGCTAATAAATTTATAATAAGTTATACTTACGTTTTACTCCCCAAAATGACAATTAAATAAATTAATAAAGAGACTTTTATGATTTTCCTTTCTTCTTTTATTTCGGCCAAAAATTTACATATCCAAAAAAAAATTTAAATTAAATTTTGTTATTTGCTTTGAAGGTTAACGTTCCAAGAGACTTACAATATAAATATGTTAATATTATAAGTATATTATTTACTTTTCAGTGAATAGAATATTTAATGAACATTTTTAATAATTTTTATGGTCCACTCAAACGTTAAAATTAAATATTTGCATTTGGTTCAAAAAGCAAAGTTAATATTTTCATATGAAATATTCATGTATTTTAGTATTAGCATTAGCTTTATTAAAATTTGTATTAAAATGTAAAATTTTTATTTGCTTATCACATAAAATTCCCGAAATGACCAAGGAAAAGATTTCTCTAAATTATGAAAATATCTGCATTTTATAATAGAAATATTCGCATATTAGTTTCATTTAAAATATAAAGAATGGAGATATTAAAATAAGGCAATAATTCTTTTATATGTAAGTCTTCAAACTTGAGTTTGTAGTATTTTAAAACCCATAAACAGAAATATTCGTATATTAGTTTCATTTTAAGATACAACAAGTATATTTGTCTGTGCCGAATCTTCTATACCCACCATCAAGTTGTGTTAAATTTAGAAATATATCTCATTTCTACGAGGGTGCAGTTACTTCAAAATGTGGACCGAATTCAAAAAATTTGTTACTCTTGTTGGTAAAATATTTGGACTAAATTTGGTTGCAGTAGCTTTATAGGACAACATTTAAAAGTTCTTAGTGAGTGGTTTTCTTGGTATTTACTTTGCGCATAATTTAAGGTACGGTCTGACTCATCAAACATTTAAATTAAATATTTTGAGTAAAATATTGTCAAAACAATATAATCAAAAATTTTTGGTCACACTTCGCACATTTATTTGACGATTTTTGTTTGATTAAATACAGAAAAAATACTTTCAAAGTAAAAACAAAAAAATATGTTTTCTCTATGGTCACACTGAAGATTAAATATTTTCCCAAAAAATATTTGATCGAACTTTGGCAAAACAAAATTGGGCATCTAGAAATATGTTTCTCATATTTGATGTTTTTGTTTCTTAAATTCGAGGATTAAATACGAGGATCAAATATTTGATAAATTCGATTAAATGTTTATTCAGTGTGACCGTACCTTTATTCTGATAACCCGCTATAGTCACATTGCATTTTAAAGCTGCTAAATACTTTTCGGTGTGCTTAATAGTCAGGCCAAAGACGTTAATAGTTTTACGGAAGGTCCATATATTTTGTTAGAAATTCCGTTATTAAGTCTGGACTTAAAATTGATTGATAGCTATCTAATTTATATACTGAATGTACCTCTAAATCTTTTTGATTGTAGATATAACAAGTAAAAGTGTTATATTCGGCTGTGCCGAATCTTGTATACCCACCATCCAGTTGTACGAGAGTGCAGCTAATTCAAAATGTTGACCAAATGTGGTATTGTTGGTAATATATTTGGACTAAATTCGGTGGTATAGCTACTATAGTTTAATATTTAAAAGCATCTAAATGATTTCCCAAGTATTTACCTTGGACAAAATGCTGTTCCATAACCGAATATAGTTTCACATTAATAAGCTGTTTCGTTGTGCCATAAACATGTTGATAGCAACACGGCAGGTTCATATATGTATTTTGTTAGAAGTTCCTATTGCATCTACCGTGTGTAAAGTCTGGACCAAACATTGATTGACAGCTATCTAATTTCGTAGATGCAATCTTAATATACTGAATGTACCTCCAAATCTTTTTGATTGTAGATCTAACAAGGGGATGTTATATATATAAGAACTACAGCCAAATGTTGACCGATTGTTACGAAATTTTATACACTGGCTGGTATTAATATAAAGTTTATTTGGGAAAAATTTAGTGGCCATACCTGACATAGTTTATAATTTAATAGCTTTTAACTGACGTTTGTGGCATTTTAGTGGTTACTGGGAGCGGTTTTTATATGAAAGCTATGGTCAAAAATGGACCGATTCCTATAAATTTGACATACTGACTGAAAGTTGCATGAAACTTCTCTGTTTTACATTTACTAGTCATAGATTTTACAATTTTATTCAATTTTTCAGCATAAATGTGATTCCCGGGGCAGGGTTATACGGGAGCTCTAACTAAATGTGACCGATTTTACCCATTTTCAGCACACAATTTTTGCAACATATCGAAACACTTTTGGTAAATTTTCTCTCTCTAGCTCTTGTAGTTAAGGAACTATCGCGCTTTTCTCTGACGGAAAGACGGACATAAACCGTATTTTCTCTTTGTATTTTTGTGTTTCCGTAAGTTTTTTATATGGGAGCTATGGTCAAATAGTAACCGATTGTAAAAAAATTTGCACACTGGCTGGGACTCATATAAGACTTCTTTTTGTAAAATTTGCTTGCTGTAGCCCTTTTCGTTAAGGCGCTATCGCGCTTTTCTCTGACGGAAAGACGGACATAAACCGTATTTTCTTTTTGTATTTTAGAGTTTCCGTAAGTTTTTTATATGGGAGCTATGGTCAACTGGTGACCGATTGTGACAAAATTTTGCGCACTGGTTGGCATTGACAGAAGACTTTCTTGTGCCAAATTTATTGGTCATATTTGTTATACTTTTAGATTTATTGCCATTTAAGTGTATTTTAGGTGAAATTTAGGCTGTTTTCGTAAGTTTTTTGTATGGGACCTATGGCCAAATGTGAACCGATTTTGATGAAATACACGCTGTCTACTGCTAATGTAAGACTTCTATATACCAAATTTTATCATCATAGCTGCTATAATTTGTCATTTATTAACAAATAAGCGATTAGCCTAGACGAGGTTATACGGGAGCTATGGTCAAATGTGAACCGATTTTGCCCAATTTCAATACCAAAATTTTCCCAGAGATGAAGAATACTTTGACTTAGTTTTAGTGAGCTAGCTCCTTTCGTTTAGGCGTTATCGTGATTTCAACAGACAGACAAAATAGTTTAATTTAAAAAACCGAAAACCGAACCGAAACCGGCCGGTTTAGGGTGTTTCAAAACCGAAACCGCGGTTTCTCATTTTCACGGTTTTTTGCAAACTCTACTATTAACGTGTTTAGTCTAACTACTTATTAAGGAAAAGTATCTAACAACTTATTAATGTAAAACTATACCCGGTTATGAGACCGAATTTTGATCAAAGTAAATACTGAGGAAACCACTAAAATATTTTTAAATGTTGAACTGTAAAGCTACGGCAACCGATTTTAGTCCAAAGGTTTTACCAACAATACCAATTAGCTTAGCGATTTTTTCAGTTTTGGTCCAGATTTTGAATTAGCTGCACCCTTGTAGATATATGAGATATTTTCTAAATTTAACACAACTTGATGGTGGGTATATAAGATTCGGCACAGCCGAATATAACACTCTTACTTGTTTTAATTTTTTCTTATAAAAGTGACAAATACAAACTCATTATCAATAGAAAGTCTCAAAAAATTATATTCTCTATAGAAAAACTGCTTTTAAACAGTATTCCCTATACAAAAATGTTATACAAAAGTATTCTCTATAGAAAAACTGTCATACAAAAATATTTTCTATAGAAATACCGATTTTCTCTATAAGAATATGGTTATAAAAAAGTATTCTCTATAGGAAAACTGTCATACGAAAGCATTCTATATAGAAAAGTTGTTATACAAAAGTATTCGCTATAAAGAAATGTCATACAAAAGTATTCTCTACAGGAAAACTGTCATACTAAAGTATTTTCTACAGTAAAACTATTATACAAAAGTATTCTCTATAGGAAAACTTTTATACAAAAGTATACTTTATAGAAAACTTTCCCATTTCTTTTGGAAAATTTTGAAAATGCCCCTTTAATTTGAGAAATTTTGAAAACTAAATATATCTTTTGGGAAATTTTGAAAATGTCCCTTTATTTTGGAAAATTTTGAAAATGTCCCTTTATTTTGGGAAATTTTGAAAATTTCCCATTACTTTGAGAAATTTTGAAATATCCCATTATTTTGGGAAATTTTGAAAATATCCAATTATTTTGGGAAGTTTGGAAAATTTCCCATTATTTTGGGAAATATTGAAAATTTCCCAAAATAATGGGATATTTTCAAAATTTCCCAAAGGAAACAGGAAATTTTCCAAATATCCCATTTTTTTGGGAAATTTTGAAAATATCCAATTATTTTGGGAAGTTTTGAAAATTTCCCATTATTTTGGGAAATATTGAAAATTTCCCAAAATAATGGGATATTTTCAAAATTTCCCAAAATAATGGGATATTTTCAAAATTTCCCAAAATAATGGGAAATTTTCACTATTTCCCAAAAGAAACAGGAAATTTTCCAAATAAGCCAAAATAAATAGGAATTTTTCAAAATTTCCCAAAATAATTGGATATTTTCAAAATTTTCCAAAATAAAGGGAAATTTTCAAAATTTCCCAAAAAAATGGGAAATTTTCAAAATTTCCCAAAATAATAGGAAATTTTAAAAATTTTCCAATATAATGGAAAATTTTAAAAACTTCCCAAAATAATTGGATATTTACAAAATTTCCCAAAAGAAATGGCAAATTTTCTTAATATCCCAAAAATAATAGAATATTTTAAAAATTTCCCAAAATTATGGGAAATTTTCAAAATTAGCCAAAAGAAATAGGAAATTTTCAAAATATCCCAAAATAATGGGATGTTTTCAAAATTTCCGAAAATAATGGGAAATTTTCAAAATTTCCCAAAATAATAGGAAGTGGTCAAAATTTCCCAAAATAAAGGGAAATTTTCAAAATTTCCCAAAATAATGGGAAATTTTCAAAATTAGCCAAAAGAAATAGGAAATTTTCAAAATATCCCAAAATAATAGGATATTTTCAAAATTTCCGAAAATGATGGGAAATTTTCAAAATTTCCCAATATAATGGGAAATTCTCAAAATTTCCCAATATAATGGGAAATTCTCAAAATTTCCCAAAATAATGGGAAATTTTCAAATTTTCCCAAAGTAATAGGAAATTTTCAAAATAAGCCAAAAGAAATAGGAAATTTTCAAAATATCCCAAAATCATGGGATATTTCCAAAATTTCCGAAAATGATGGGAAATTTTCAAAATTTCTCAAAATAACGGCAAATTCTCAAAATTTCCCAAAATAATGGGAAATTCTCAAAATTTCCCAAAATAATGGGAAATTTGAGCATTTCTCAATATAATTGGAAATTTTCAAAATTTCCAAAAATAATTGGATATTTTCAAAATTTCCCAAAATAATGGGAAGTTTTCAAAATTTCCTAAAAGAAATGGGAAATTTTCTAAATATTCCAAAAATAACAGAACATTTTCAAAATTTCCCAAAATAATGGGAAATTTTCAAAATTTCTCAAAATAAAAGGATTTTTTCAAAATTTACCAAAATAATGGATATTTTTCAAAATTTCCCAAAATAATGGGAAAATTTTAATACTTTCCAAAATAATATGATATTTTCAAAATTTCCCAAAATAATGGGAAATTTTCAAAATTTCCCAAAATAATGGGAAATTTTTAAAATTTTCCAAAATAATGGGAAATTTTCAAAATTTCCCAAAATAAAGGGACATTTTCAAAATTTCCCAAAATAAAGGGACATTTTCAAAATTTCCCAAATGATATAGGAGGTTTTCAAAATTTCCCAAATTAAAGGGACATTTTCAAAATGTTCCAAAAGAAATGGGAAAGTTTGCTATAAAGAATACTTTTGAATAAAAGTTTTCCTATAGAGAATACTTTTGTATAATAGTTTTACTGTAGAAAATACTTTAGTATAACAGTTTTCCTGTAGAGAATACTTTTGTATGACATTTTTTTTTTATAGAGAATACTTTTATATAACAACTTTTCTATACAGAATGCTTTCGTATGACAGTATTCCTATAGATAATACTTTCTTATAATCTTTCTTATAAAGAAAATATGTTTTTCTATAGAAAATATTTTTGTATGACAGTTTTTCTATAGAGAATACTTTTGTATAACTTTTTTTGTATAGGGAATACTGTTTAAAGTAGTTTTTCTATAGAGAATATAATTTTTTGAGACTTTTTCTATTGATAATAAGTTTGTATTTGTCACTTATATAAGAAAAAATTAAAAAAAAATTGCCGCTCGAAAAAGTATGAAACAAACATACTCGTTATAAATTGAGCGATATAATAAATGGCAATCATAACCGGCAGTCTTTGTGCGATATAATAAAAGGCAGAATTAACTTTTATTTTTGATTAAAAAATAAAAATCAAAAAATAATTTTTATTTCGGATTAAAAAAATAAAAATAAAAAAATAACAGTTATTTTTTGAGTTTTATTATAAAAGTCATAACTGTAACAGTCCCTGCCAATAACTATTCCTGACATATCTGCCCACATTGTCGCATCAGCCTTCATATAAGGATGGGTAGCGTCATATGTATAACAACAGACTTCGGAAGACAATTTGAATCAAGAATTTTCCAAGAGGTAACGAGGTGTTATGCATTTAAGTACCACAGCATACCACCCTCAGGCGAATGGTATGATTGAACGATATCACCGCACCCTTAAAAAATCCCATAAAATGTTATGCCACTAAGGACTGGTCTTTTGTACTTCCGTTAGTACTATTAAGACTGCGTACTACAGTTAGCTTGATATTGGGGTCAGCCTAGGCGAATTACTATATGAATCTCCAGTTTAAAGAAAGTCAAACAGAATTTGTGCAACAACTGCGTCGAGCAATGGCCGACTTGAGATGTTCTAATACGTCATTGCATGCTAAAACAGATAATTACATTGATCCTAACTTAAATTCTTGTAAATTTGTATTTGTAAGAGTAGACCGTATACGACGACCTTTAGAAGCAGCATTTGAAGGGCCATTTTAGAAAATCGTGAAATGCCAACGAAAATTCTGAACTTAAATGTCGAGTCCTACACAGAGGTAAATTGTCAAATCCGTTCGAAGTTACTACTGGGGTAAGGCAAGGATGTATCTTGTCTCCTATACTTTTTATCCTCGTCATCAACATTATAATGGGCATGGCTCTGAATGGTAGACACGGTATCCAATGGACGCCCTTTAAATAACTCGAGGACTTGGGATCTGCTGATGACGTATGTTTTCTAAGCCAAAGCTCAGGCCACCTTCAAGAAAATACTAACGCTATCACTGTTTAATCTCCGGCAGCTAGACGGGAAATCAATATTTTCAAGACAAAGATTATATCTGGAGGCTATGCCGCAAACCCATTAATACACATCAATGTGTAAAACGAGGTTATTAAATGTGTAGGTATCTTCAATTATCTTGGATGTTTGGTATCTTCAAAAGGTGGCGCCGACGAAGGTATTTCATCGCGTATTAATAAGGCAAAATCTGCATTCGGCATTCTTTGACCTATAAGGGCGTTTCGGAAACTTCTTAGTATACCAATGAAAGAGAATAGTTAGTTTTCCAAAAATATTTTTATTTATCAATATAGTCTCCTGAAACTTCAATACACTTAGTTCAACGCTCTTCTAGCAATTCTATCCCTTGATTAAAATAGTTTTCCTCAAGGTCTTTAAAATACTGGTTTACAGCTGTAATTGCATCTTTATTTGAGATAAAACGCTTGCCTTCAAGGACTTTTATTTGGATTTGGGAACAGGTAAAAGTCACTGGGAGCTAAGTCAGGAGAATAAGGTGGGTGGTCAAGCAACTCGTACTTTAATTCGTTGATTTTAGCCATCGTTAAAACACTCTTGTGCGCTGGTGCGTTATCTTGATGAAAAATAATTTTTTTGTGTTGTAAGCCAGGACGTTTTTCTCGAATTTGTACATTTAATTGATCCAAAAGGTTGCAATAGTACTCTGAATTTATTGTTTTACCCTTTTGCAAATAGTCAATCAATAAAATACCTTTGAAGTCCCAAAAAACCTTACCAGCCGATTGAATTGCTTTTGCCTTCTTTGGGGCACTTCCTCCAGCTTCAGCCCATTGTTTGGATTGTTCCTTTGTCTCCGGAGTATAGTGGTGGATCCATGTCTCATCAACAGTTATGAAACGACGCTTAAAAACCATTTTATTTCACTTAAAATGATCCAAACAAGCTTGAGAAATGTTCATTCTTATGCGTTTTTGGTCAACTGTTAGCAAATGCGTCACCCATCTTGCAGAAAGCTTTTTCATCTGTAGTTCTTCATGCAAAATGAAATGGACTCGATCATTTGAGATGCCCATGATATTAGCTATTTCACGCACTTTTATTCGTCGATCATTTAATACCATATCATGCACTTTGGCTACAATTTCTGTTGTTGTTGCTCATTATGAGTTTCTTGTCCCGATAAACCTTTTTTATGTAAATACTTAATGACACCACGTTTTTCTAATTTTTCCATTGTAAAATAATTGCGGATGCGTCTTTTGTGAATACCTGTTTCTATATGAAGGAGTTACCAGATCGAAACAAAATTTAGCATGTGTTTATAGCAGAGATGAAAGTTTCCAAAACACTTAACTTTTTTCTGTTTGTACCACGCTTTTTGTGCTAGGCTAAGGTGTTTTCGAACCACCCTCGTATTTGGAAATCACGGTAATAATTAACAACAATCAAGTTACAAATATACAACTCGAATGTCAAGTCCATCCTGTATTACGCCTGTGAAACTTGGAAAAGCACAAATGCCATCGATAAGTGCCTTTAAGACTTTGCAAACAAATGCTTGCGGCAAATTCTTAATGAAGATCTACTGAACGCGACAAACCAAATCCCTGCTTATATAGAAGTATGTGAATGGAAATGGCGATGGATAGGCAACACAAATACAAACATTTCGTGAATCTGCAGGGAAGAGGCCGTTGTGTTTTTGCACCTGCTAGAACGTGGAAAAGATCAATTTATGCGGATTTGCAGCAAGCTATTCATGAAATGACGTATGCCTTACATCTCGCAATATAGTCCGATATAAAAGGATGGTAGATGCCTTATGCTCCACTGGGAGTAAGGGATTATAAAAGAAGCTCCTTTCGATTAAGCCCTATCGTGTTTCAAATGACGGACTGTTATCACCTAAAAGTCTTAAAATTTCATTAGGATCCAGGATATACACAATATTACTATTGTGTTAGGGCTAATATTAGGATAATAACAAACGAAATGACAATCCCTTTTTGATGGTGGGTATAATGTCGCAGCTTGTTAAAATTTAGGCAGGAGTTAAATGACAGTTGGCTGCTGACAGAAGCAGTGTTGCCGTTAAATTTTGAAACATTTTCAAATTCACATTTTTCTATACATTTTAGATTTGAAATAGTAAAAATTTTGTAAACTTTAGTCGATTGACCTTAAACTTCTGTTGCTAATTATTATATTAAATGTAGCTTACTTTGAACTTTTTCACAACAGAGTTATCCTCCTAGGGTCAATCATTGATAGAAAATGCAAAATACCTAGATACAAATTTGACCCTCATTTAAATAAAAAGCACTTTTTTGCATTACAAAATTTTTTCATCCAATTTTCATTAATTCAAAAAGAAGAAAGACAAAAACTTACGAAATCATACAAAAATACTTGAAACAATAAAACAAAATACAATAGAATAAAAAAAATAAACTATAATACAATAAAATAAAATAATGTCAGAAGTAATGAACCATTTTTATTGTTTCCGCATTGTTTTGGGGAAATTCATCATCATCATCATCTTTAACTTTAGCATGACTTTGGAAAAATGTGACTGGAAAAGACACAAAAGATGAATGATTGATGATTGAAATAAACAAATAGAACAAATATTTATTAGATAACAATAAAATTTACGAGTAATTGTTTTACAACAATTGAAAAGCTGTCATTTTATTAAGGTCATTCTAAAGGGCAACATATGTTTGTATGTATTCAGATTTGTCATTATATTTCCCTTTGGTTTAAAAGGAACTTTTAACAAATTTAAATTTACTTTAAAACGGATGATGAAGAAAAAGTTTTCGATTTGCGACTGGGATCTCTAATTGGACATGAAATTGTTAAATTTTTTAACTCTATGACTCTGAATTTTTTTCTTTTGAAGTTCGAAACTATTATTCACATATGACATCATATTAGTTATTTTTGCTTGTATCTTTTTTATATTCATTGCGAGACATGTAAAATTTTTCAACAGGAAATCACTGCGAGGATACTAGAACAGAAATACCATGAATATTTTTATTATTTATTGCAGTTACAAACAATAGCAAAAAATATAAAAAATAATATGTAATAAAAACAACAGTACCATTTATGACAAACAATTTTTATTGTTGTATTTTTTTTTTTTTTTGGTCTTTTCACTCAGTCCTTAAAGGTTGAAATAATATTAAAACGAACCATTTTACATGTAACATGTAAAATACATTGCTCACCACTTGAATAGCACACCTATAATAATTTGTTCTCAAAAGTTATATATTTCGAACGCAAATAGCTAACCTGCTGTTATTCCGGGTTTGAAGCTCATTTGCATCCAGGCTCCGTTTTTATAAAATATTAAATGTACAATTTTGTCGTTTTTGTTCCAAAATTCGAAGCAACTCCACATCAATTGACCTTCTCCACATTCTAGCGGGTTTATCAATACGATGGCCTTGTCCCTGTTGACTATAACGAATCGCTTGTCGAGCAATTTTGGTATTTGACCATCGAAGTGTGTCTCTTATTCATCACCAATTCCGTTGACATATGTACCTCTATAGAAGCAGGGATTTGATTTGTCGCGTTAAGTAGATCTTCATTTCTTATGCGGTTTGGCCACCATATATTAAGGATTTGCTTGCAAAAGTTTGCAGGCGCTTATCGATGGCATTTTTGCGTTTCCAAATTTTGCAGCCGTAATACAGAATGGACTTGACATTCGAGTTGTATATTCGTAACTTGGTGGTTGTTGACATTTACCGAGATTTCCAAATAGCTCGGAAAATGACGAATTCAGATTATGATTTGCTAATACGCGATTCAATATCCTCGTCGGTGCCACATTTTGTAGATATCAAACTACCAAGATAATTAAAGGTACCTACACACCTAATAACCTTGTTATTCACATTTATGTGTTAACGGATTTGCGCCGCAGCCTCCATGCATAATCTTTGTCTTGGCAATATTGATTTCTAGCCCAGCTACCCGAGATTCAACAGCTATCGCTGTCGAATCTGGGTAGTTAGTATTTTATTTTGAAGGTGAACTAATCTATGTCTTAGAAGATATACTTCATCAGCAAATTCCAGGTCCTCGAGTTGTTTATAGTGGATGCAAATGGGATGTAGCTGTTGCCTAGGTTTCCTGCTAGCAGGTAATAACTGTAATCAATTACTACTCGCACCTCCTCTTGGTACATCCTGGAAAACTGAGCTGAAGATGCGGTAAACAACCCTAGTGGGATTCTAGGTCAGGGCTAACGTGAGAGGGAGTTATCTTGGAGCCATTCCGACGTATTTGGTCTAAGGGTCTAAGATAATTGTACTTGGTAAAGTACGAAACTGTAACGTCTTTTCAACATGTTAGTCGCGGACACAAGCGGGCGTCTGTCTCGGACCGAGTGGCGGAGGTGCCTAACTTATGCAAGAACATCCTGATGTATGAAACCAATTCGAGGTCCTGTCAAGAATAGCAGAAAAAGAAGAAGTTGTTTATAGGGTGTTCCTTGGATACCGCGTCTACCAATTAGAGTCATGCGCATTATATTGTTAATGACAAGGATAAAAAGTATGGTAACAATTTACATCCTTGCCTTACTCCAGTAGTGACTTCAAACGGATTTGACAATTTACCCTTGTGTAGAATTCGACATTTGAAATCCACATACATTGCCCAAACTAAGTTCAGAATTTTCGTTGGCATGTTACAATTTTCTAAAATTCTTCATTCTGTTCACACTTTCAAAGGCCTTGTTTATTTTAATAAACTAATTATACATTTATGATATAAGGTATTGTTCATCGCTGGCCACAACTTTTTCCCATCTTTCTGGCAGTGTACGAATCCCGAGATAAAAAACCGGACATCTTTTGAAGCTATTCATGAATCCATCCAATTTTTTTAATTCTTCATAAGACAGAACGTGCTTGCCAACTAGTCAGTGTATTATTGTATTATAATAAGTGGTAGAGGATCAAGTTATGCCACTTAGTCTGCATCTTTGAAAACCTTCTCTCTTCCACCGTTCTTGAAACGCTGAAACCACTCTCGGCACATTCTTTCAATAGTAAAAACCTCACCATAATAATACTTAATTATTTCCTTTGCACTAAATTTCTTTCATTTTATTCTTTTCTTTTGAATTCCTCTCACTTTTCTTAAATTTAAAAGTCTTTAAGACCAAAGGAGGGGAAAACCTAAGCTAGCTTCGTTTAGAGTTTTTTATTCCAGAAACCAATCTACTTACTCCTAGCCTTTTACGTAGCCAAAATGTTATTATGTACTTCCGAAAATAAACATTCAGGTAGTTATAATCAAATTCAACATCTAAACAATTATATTCATATGTTTGAATTCAATGTGATCGTAGCCAGTATCCCACCCCTGTTATTGATTGAAAAACAAAGTATATTCCAATCTGATTTGATATAATCAATTCAGTTTCCCACCTCTGATAAACTATCACTAGATGAATACGATGTTATCACTTCAATTTACCTGAACCTCTTGAACTCCCATTTACTCACTATTGAATCACTTGACCCTCTACTAGCGTCGCATTCTTTGGAGTTGCACCGCAGAGTTTTAAACGGGGTAAAGTTTGCACTTTAATACAGAAAAAATTGGTGAAAATATCATCTGACAGATCTACTACTAAGATATAGATTAGCTGCATATGCTTTCTCATCATAAAGAGCATAAAGTTGTACTTCATACTACGGGTTATAATAACCCAATGGGGTATCATCGACTAATACGCGCCTTTTATTAAGCGTCATTTGCGCCACATTAGTCCCAATCGGTTTTGTCTTTGTCGCTTCATAATTTTTGCTACAATTATTTTGCGCCATAACCACCCTACGATTTAAAGTAAAATTCTTTAATACTCGCATTTCAACGTAAACATAATGTCGTAGCGTCACTGGTAATTTTAGAAAAACGGAATCTAAGAGGTATTCGTGGGGTCTTTCGAGTCGGATAACATGAGTAGTAAGTATATTCTTCTTTGTTATTTATAACATCTTAGGTCTTGTTAGACATTAAACAATTGTATGGCCCTTTTTATATCTGGGCCCTATTTCACTAAGCTACAAGTCTACAATTACAAGTGTTTTTGCCTGTAAAATTGTGAACTTGTAAAAAATTGTGTTTTATTAAAATACAATTACAAGTTTGTAGCTACAAGTGATTTTTACAATTCACAAGTTTACAAGTCGTGCTTCTACAAGTGGTTTTGTTTCACTAATCTAAATTTGTACTTGTACACTTGTAGAATTGTAGGAAAAAAGCATAGGGTCGACTGAGACTCTCAAAAAAATTTTGCAAGTCACAAGTGAATGATAAATTGAATTCAAATTTCGTTTTTAACTATCTTTTAATAAAAATTAGTTAAAATTAACACAATATCAAATCAATATTAATGGCCATTTATTTATTTTGTTTGATTACAAGGTTTACATGGGGGTCCAGCCAGATGGACGGACGGACTGACATCGACTCAGGAATGAATTCTAAGTCCATTGGTGTACTAAAGGTGTTCTAAGACCATTATTTCTATGCATTACATACATCAGCCCAAACTTATAATACGCTTTCCACCTATAGTGGTGAAGGGTATGTATGGTCAAATGTGGATAATAGTGTAGACAACAAAATGCGAACGCCAAAAATAATGGGCCCATGGTGGATCGGAAAACAAAAACTTTTTCTAAAACAATTCATAATATTTCAGTACAAATTTTGAATTTGACAACAAGATTTAATTTTTTAATCAAAAGGACATAAAACTACAGGACATATGCTAAAACATGAGCCTAGTCTTATAAAAATTTGATAACCGTAGGCATATGAAGTGGGTATATTTCGGAAAAAATCTTGAAAAAAACGAAATTTGAATTGCCATAAAATCTGAACCAAAGCGAAATTAAAAATTTTGAAGAAGTGTAAAAATTGCCTAGGCTAGGAGAATGTAAATAATTTCATGAAAATCGTAGATGGTGTGGTTCAGTACGAGTTCAAATTTGACTATATATTTATCAAAATATTTTATTATAATTGTAGAAATTGTAATTTTAGAATTGTAGAAATTGTAGTTTACAAGTCCAAAAAGTTACAATTGTTGTGAAAATGTTAATGAAACACAATTGAACAGCACTTGTAAGAATTAGACTTGTAATTGTAACTTGTAAACTTGTAGAATTGTAGTTTAGTGAAATAGGGCCCTGGTATGGTCCAGTCGTTGTTGCTATAACAGCATTTAAATTTAAAACTTGCCAATTTGATGAAAAATCAGTTTGGAGATCTAGGCTAGGAAATTGTGATACCTTCTCTGCATGAGACCACAAATCCACAAATTGAGATTGGTGGTACAGTTGAAAATGGGGGATATCATGAGGACCTTAACCAGCCTAGCATACGTTGCGGGGCAAAAAAATGTTCTATATGTAGCCCCATCATGATCTCAGTTGGGCCCGAACCACTTTTGTTTTCCGCGTCAATTTCTTTTCTTCTTCTGGTATAGGCGGTGGTCAACCTGCTAATACAAATTTCATGCTATAACTTGAAATCGTGGAGATATTGCTCAACTCTGCCACATACTAGGTTCGATCTAAAGGATTATGTGCACATCTTTGTATGTTATCCATATACACGCAAAGATTTTACCTTATATGCCTTGGCGGAAGACGTCTGATGTTAAAGGTTGGAACTGTAGAGATTTTTTACTGGAAGGACCTTTTGTAGTGATTGTTCATATGACTACTTTTTTGGCAGCAGCCGGATACTTTGCCATCTAGCGGCCAATCGCTGTATTGCTATGCAGCATCATATCTCTGTCCACTCCCTAAGTGCTGCTCGCTGAGTGGCAATGGCGGTTAATTCTGTGATAGTGCTGTGCATTTTGTAAAATCTATTCTAGTGCCGGCACATTTTCTTACTAAAAAAATAAATAACATGTAAAACCAGGGAGGACAGTAATATTACCACGTAATATTTTATTAAGAAAACTTAAGGTTTGTTGAAAATGTAAAGCATGTGCTTTTCAAGTGACGGGGAGTGTATCACAATCTTTGTGTGAAAACATGGAGCTCTTAGACAATTTTTCTATGTAACTTTTTTAAATAAGGGTTCAACAGTCCAAGTTTACTGATGGGGTAATTCCCAGGTATTTTCAGGTTTGTTTTCTTGTAAACTCGTAATTTAGCGTTTGTGTTTTTATTTTTACGTTTTTTTGTTGTGGAAATTCACTTGAAGCCAATAACATTGAGACATTGTTTTGATTGATTTGCCTCCTGTAGAGAACCAGAGTGTTGTCAAGGCGAAAGAACCTAGTATACTAGCTTCACGAAACTACCTATATTCTATTACTTGCTCTAAGTCAGCTGTTTTTTTAGATATTTCAGATAGTAATCTTTCATAAAGTTATGTTGATATCGATGAGATCAAGTTCAACGGACCACCTCTATTACTTACAAGTATTTATCTAAGTGGATGGTGGATCCGTAATTATCTTTCCGAGAATCGAAGATTTTATCTGATCAGAGTATTATTGTTGTAGAACCGTATTTAGATGACTGATAGCTGAAGTATTTATCTTATCGGATTGTAAGTCCACAATTATCCGACCGAGCCGGAGATTTTGTTTTATCGGTTTATTATAGAGTTAAGTATAATCGGTTCAGTAGAATCTCTTTTAATATATTTTATTTATTAAGAAAATGACGTATCCCATACAAAAATAGCAACAGTTGAGAACATACACTCAGAGTGTCCCAAGTTTTGCTATTCAAGTGATAAAATCCATATATCATATTTTTTGCTTCAAAACTGTTGTACAATCCTTAAGCATGAATAAAATCATGAATCACTCAGTCATTCATACAAGATGAGTAGATTTTTCTAAAACGCCAAGTGGCAAATCTCGTTTTCGTTTCAGATGCTTTTTATTATATATTTTTTTCTATTTGTTTTTATTCATTGCAACAGAAAAAAACCATAGGTAACACATATTCTATTGAAACAAACATTTAACACGATGATTTTTCGTTTTTTCATTTGTTTGGTTCTAGAATTGTTGAGTTTCATCCCATGTGAAAAATGAAATATATTGAGATGACAATGGCTTTGGGAAAGTTAAAAATATATAGTGAATAGTGCATGTTCATTCAAGCACAATTTAGGCTGCAAAGAAGCGAAAAAAAGTAAGAGCTTTACAGTGAATGCTGTAGGTTATACATACAGTAAGTCAAGTAATTGTTTGAATTAAACAAAAATAGTGAAAATGCAAATTTAGAAAATTAAATATCAAATCGTTTAAATTTGCTTATTTTGTTTAACACATACCGTTAATGTAAATGTTTACTACAAAAAGTCGTAAAAAAAATTGAAATAAATACATGGATTGCAACAACAACAATACAAAAAGAAATATACCCAATTAAAAACGCGTCAAATAAATGTTTGCACAATGAGTAAAAATAACACCAAATGTTCTTATTTACCGTTATATTTTTTATTTTATGATGTTTTATGAGTGTTATCCAATGGAATTAAAGTTATAAAAAGTATTGTAAAAAAACGTGTGCATTAGTTGTCCTACATTTAAAAAAAAATGCCTGAAAAATTAATTTCGAAAGGCGTTAAAGAATTAACGTATTTCCATTACTATAAGGGCAAATCCGCGAGGGAAATCACAAAATTTTCTCCCGTATGGTTAGGACATAATATCCCGTGCTAAAAGTGAAGAAGTTTTGGAATTAAAAGGGTAACAATGCAGTCCAAAATATAAAACAATACAAATTTAAAGTAAAATTATGAAAGCCTTCTAGGAAAAGCGGCACTCCAGAACTAGGGGCTTAAGTCCGAAGTGAAAAATGGTCATGGGTTAAGTGTATCCCAAGGAGCAATCCGAAATATACAGGTTAAACGGAGGTATTCATATACAGTGGCTAGGAAAAATCTACTTCCTTCAACATAAAATATTGAAAATTACTTCATGCTTTCTATGTCAAACTTAGAATTAGTATCAGGGTACATTTTTTCTCTAGTCATGCTAAAATGATGTTGTATTATCATGATGGATCCCCAAAAGTTTGGAAGCCGAGTTAAGTGCCCTGTAGCAAAGTTGAAGAGATTTTTGAAAAAAAAACTTGAAAAGGAGTAAATATAACTATATACCAATAGGTGATAAGGCATTATAAATTTGTTCATCAGTTTCAAACTTTTTATCAATAGGAGTAGTTTAAATCCATTACAAATACAATCACATCTACGAACATGGAGCTTCTATATCTTTAGACAAGCCTATGAACCCAGTAACTCCAGAAATAAATATACATATGTATACTTATGTCTAATTTTTTATCCAATGGATCAGTCTTATCCGGCCAGTGCGGCAGTCCAAGAAACTAAACTAAATAACACCATTTGAGTTGGAACGGATAGAATTTTATTCGATTGGATTCAAAACAATTGTTTGGATGTAACTCGCGTCTGTGATACAACTCCATCATTTCCCAACGGGTCTTCATTCCTTGACAACTTTTTGCTAAGTCCAAAGATACTCAACAGCGTCCAAACTAACTATCGAATAACAAGTATTCCAACGTTTTCTGATCACTTTCCATTAGTTCTGGAAGTCGAAAATGATTCAGCTAGTTTGCAACTTAGAAGCCCTTTAGTGATTATATCTTATAAGAACACCAATTGGAATGCCTTTAATACTGATCTGGAAGCTGCCACCAATACCATCTCACCTCCCAACAACTGCAATTTAAGGAACGAGGCATTAAACGCACTTATTGATACTTTTAATGAGACACTTACCTCCGTCCACGACAATCATTCAAAGAAAATATATTTAAATGATATAAAGCATCCATATCCAGATAATATTAAGAAATTCTTTAAAGTGAAATATACTTGGCAGAAGAACCTTAAGCAGTGAGTACAAAATTCTTTCAAAACAAATACAACTTCTAAAAATAGTTATCGATGATCTCGAAAATTTGGAAGATGCAAAGAATTTAAGACATAGAATTTCAAAAAAAAAAAAAACATGGTCCAACAGCTTTTAAGGACGTTTTCCAAATAATAGGTAAAACTAAAACCCCATTTTGCCAAAAACTTTTGTACAATGGTAACATTACCTCAATTAGTCATCAAATATCTGAAATATTCGAGTCTCACTATACCTCCGTCTTCCAAGAAACTTTACCTGAGAGTCCAGTCACCAATATAGAAAACCATATATCATCCTGTGTTGATAGAATTCCACAACATATTTACTCTTTTGATGACAGTTTTTCATCTGAAGAAAATCAGGATACTTACCATTTTACTAACATAAATAACATCAGAAAGCACATAAATAATATGAGTAATAAGAAGTCGTTCGGCTTTGATGGCATTTCCAATTTTATTATAAAAAAATTACCAGACGCAACACTAAAACTTTTAGCCACGATATTTAATAACTGTATCAATAATGGTTACTTTCCATCAGCCTGGAAAATTGCAAAAATACTTCCAATAAAGAAAAGTCGAGATAGTATCAAGCCTGAAGACTTCCGCCCAATTTCCCTATTATCTAATATTGGGAAACTATTCGAGCACGTTCTAAAAGAAAAACTAGAAAATGAATTTATTGTGGAACCAATTCCAGAACTGCAATTTGGGTTTCAAAGATCTCATTCTACGCAACATGCTTTGCTGAAATTCCATAACGACATAATATACAACTTAAGGGATAAGAATTGCACAGTTGCCGTATCTTTAGATATTGAAAAAGCTTTTGACTCTGTGTATCACAATGGAATTATTTATAAATTAATTAATCTTGGTGTGGACCCGTTTTTAGTTAAAATATTTTGTAGCTATTTTAACGACAGAAAGTTTGGTGTTCAGGTAAACAATACTACCTCAAAACTCGCTCCTGTAAAAAGTGGGGTACCGCAGGGAAGCATCTTAGTTCCCTTCCTATTCAACGTATTCCTGCATGACTTTCCTCATCAGTCTAGAAGCTCAAAAGCAATCCTTTATGCTGACGATTGTCTAATTTTTGCGCATAACAAATCACCAATACAAGCACTCCATAGTGCAGCATTTCATCTGGGTAAAATAAGTGCATTTTATAAAAAATGGGGCTTCAAAATGAATGCATCCAAATCTCAAGCCATATGCATAAGAAATGCTTCTGGGAAATGTCCTAGATATGTTGTTCCCGAAAGTAAATCACTTCAACTCACTTTGGATGGCGTAAATATTCCATTTAAAGACACTATAAAATATCTTGGTGTGCATTTTGACAAATTACTAAAATTTAACTACCACGCTAGAAGTATCCTAGAAAAAACAAAGAGAATATCAGGCGTATTTGCAACTTTAATGAATAATAAATACTTATCCATAGAAACCAAGCTCTTAATCTACAAAGTTGCCATCAGATCGGTACTCTGGTTTACTATATCTCTTATAGTAGCCAAAGAGATGGAGAAATTTGAACGAAAAATTCTCAGGAAATGTACTGGAAAGAATTTTGAAAGTTTTACAAAACGATTTTCAAATGTTTACATTTATAAAAATGCAGATATTCAACCCTTCTGTCGGCACGCCATGATGTTACAAACCAGATTTGTCGAAAAACTTGAATTCCACAACAACTCAATTGTCAGCCAAATTTACCAAATTGAGAAAAATAGGACTTGGACTGGATCAACTTATCTCTCTCCCATTGGCATCATCAATGAACCTATTGACAACGATCCAGATCCTCACAACTTGCCCTCATTTTATATGAGATCAGCCTCTGGCAACCATAGAGGCTGAATGTGCTATTTTATATATTTTTTTATTTATTTAATCTTTTTTTAAAAAATTAAATGAGTCCAACTCAAATCGTGAAATGTGATATTTATAATCTTAAAATGTCCTTTAAAATATGTTTTATTTTAGTTAAGCTCCTGTACATTCGTATATATGTATTTAGTATATTTTATATAACTTACATGAAATGTAATTTGAATATATCAGTTAATGAAAGTGACAGATCGTTTGTTCGTTTTTTATATTTTGTTATTTAGTTTTAATATTTTTGTTGTTTGCAGACCTCAGCTCTGTTAGTCATTTCAAAGACCGTAAGCAAGTCTTGTCAAACTATCCACTTTGTATATCATTGTATATTACATATACTATCTCTTTTTAGCTTTGTTGCTTATTCATTTACTTAGTTATTAGAGTAAGACGTATATAGCTCTAAGAATGTTATTCTAATCGTATGTAAGACAATCACTGTTATCGAAAAAGAAGAAGACTTAATAAAAAAATTTTTACTTACTTACTTGTAACGTATAAAACGTTCTGAGATTGGACAGTATAAGAAGTAACGGGATTTAGCGTTTATTCTTTATTAGAAAGTGCAGTATAGAGACATTCCCGAAGAGCTGAACAACAATCTGGTTATCACTCAGATCCAACATTCTTACTATATAGAGATAATCGAATAGTAATGGCTGTTAACAGCTAGCAATTTGGTGATTGTTGACGATAATATCAGCAAAATGAGTCTTTTGGGATTCGTATAGATGACCAAAAACTGATTAATCAGCTTGATAATCTAAAAAAACCCCAAAAAGACTCCTTAAAACGCTCAGAAAACGACTAGTTTACAAAAGCACAAACAATTCTTGCAAAATGTGTGCAGTCAAAATCTTATCGTGCAAACGATCGTAATACGACTGTTTTTTATGTTATTTTAATCAGTTTGGTGATCAAAAAAGACCACAAAAGACTCAGAAAATACCTTGAAAGCGACTATTTGAAAGCAAAATGTGTTTGGTGATCAAAAAAGTATACAAAAAGACTCATAGACGCTTAGCAAGCGACTAGTTAAAAATAGCACAAAAAATCTTGTAAAACGTGCGTAATATAACTATTTTTAGGTGATAAAAATATGCCACAAAAAAACTCGTATTTCATTATGGGTGATGTGGCTTAGTTGGTTAGCACGTCGACTACTAGGCATAACATATCATATTCATCAGCCTAGGTTCGATCCTCGGTCTCGGCAACATCAATTTCTGTAATTATTAACGCAACTTCACTGTTCTAAAAATAGATATGACGTCTTCTAAAAATAGATATACTGTGTTGAGTATAAAAAACCTTTATTCTTTTTTTTTAACAAATATAATCTAATCAGCAAATATATTCTAATCAGCAAGACGAGTCATTAAAGACTCGTTTTGAAGAGTCGCATGAAAGGTACCATTTTCTCATATAAAGAGATCATTTTGACTCATTATATGCGTCGTTCTTTCGCAGATTGGCCTCTAGAGCAATTGGAAACTGACCCGTTGTTTTATCCCAAAATTGTGTTCAGCGATGAGGCGCATTTTTGGCTTAACGGGTTTGTTAATAAGCAAAATTGCCGCATATGGAGTGAGACCAATTCACAAGAGACCCTACAGACTCCATTACATCCAGAAAAATGCACCGTATGGTGCGGTTTTCACGCTGGTGGCATCATCGAACCTTATTTCTTCAAAAATGAGGCCAGAGCTCGCGTTACGGTCAATGGAGATCGTTACCGCACCATGATCAATGATTTTTTGTTTGAAAATATGGATGACATTGATCCGGAGGAGATGTGGTTTCAACAGGATGGCACTACTTGCTATACGGCGAACGCAACCATCGACTTATTGAAATCAAAATTTGGCGATAAGTTGATTTCGAGAAATGGACCTGTCAATTGGCCTCCAAGGTCGTGCGATTTGACACCTATCGATTATTTCCTGTGGGGCTACGTGAAGTCACTGGTTTATGCTGATAAACCAGCAACAATTGACGCCTTGGAGGCCAGCATTGTTAGTGTTATTCGTGACATATGGCCAGCAGTGCTCGAAAAAGTGGCCCAAAATTGGACGTCCAGAATGCGCTTCGTCAAGAACAGACGCGATGCCCATATGCCCGAAATCATTTTCAAATGTTAATGTCACGTATTGATCTTTCGAATAAAAAAATGTTGATTACAATTTAATTTTTTGTGTTATTTTTTACAATTTCAAGTTCTATCGGGCTTAAAAAAACCCCATAAACTCAGACTGATATATAAGTGACTGCTGCCAAAAGTTGTGGAATTTATAAGAGAATGGATTGAATGTTATACGTGCTCAGAAGGCAATGTATGCTCTAGGTATAACATATGTACCTAAAAAGAAAAATCCTCCAAACGGCCCGCAATTACATCCACTTGAAAGAATCTAGGAAAATTAAATAAGAATGTACGCACATTCCAAGCACGTCATCTAAAAAATCAAAAACATACGCATTTTCGAAAGTTTTGGAGAAAGTTAACCAAAACTGCCGTAAAACTGTCCGGATGGGGCCAATTTTTTTCTGCATTAAACTAATTATTGTATAATTTAAAGAAAGAATAATAAAATTTAAGTTATTGCTAAAAAATCTACAACGAATTGAATTTTCTAGCAATTTTTTTCACCATATGGGCAAATCCTGCGTGACGGACGATACATTTGTACGGATTTTGTTGTACTTAAATGTATCCCATTGTCGTTCTATACTAGATATCTTTGCACAGATTTCAGAGAATATTAGCCCATCTATTGTGCTATCGAATAGCGTTTGTTAATTTACATACTTGTTTTGGAGGAAAAAGATATTCGCTTTTCAAGCGCTGTGACAGACGCTACAGAAAATGGAAGTGACTTTTTTTCCAACAAGTGTTTGTGTAATTTTTATCAAATCGGTCATAGTAATAAAAAGATTGTAAATACATTGAAAATAGAGGAAAATCAGAGGATTACAAAACAGCTTTTATAAAATATTTTTAAATTTCCAGTTTCACCGAAAATCCACAAATGTACTGTTACGGACGCTACGTGGCGGACGATACAGTTTTTACTTGAATGTTTTTTATTAGGAAAAAATTCATATTTCATATTTTTTTTAAGGATTCGTTAATCAGTAAAAATAATGGTTTTATTTTTTACCGAATTTCATCTCCTTCCTTTTCATGTTCGCGGTTAATATGCGATTTTTGGGCACAATTTAATATTTGACAAAACGGCTAAATACATATATTTATTTAAAGTTTTACACTTTTTACATCTTATTTTTCGTCCCAATAATAATGTGGCTAGCTGTTAGAGTGTCCCAAAAATCAAACAAAAAATCAAATTTCAAAATCTTCCATTTTGCTCCACTGTATATTTTTAACACCTAATATCTAAAATTTAATCTGTAAATATATACAGTATTATTGCTTTATGAATAAGACAGATATGTGTTCGTAAATTTTGTATTTAATAAATATCATTTTGTAAAAAATATATACTGTGACGGACGCTATATACTTTTCTATACATATTATTCTGTAAAATGCTATATAAATATCTATAAATTTTTAGCCGAATTTTAATCATGCTATAAGTTCTGTTTATGAACCAAGTTCAATTGGAGAGAAAAGAAAAATTGCACTAGTCAAATTAAAAAAAAAAAACTTTATTCCTGTGACGGACGCTATACACTGTGAGCCCTTTTTTAATTGACATTATATATATCACTCCAATTACTTTTGATGGGATTTTTTATATTTAATTGTATAAAAATAAGCAGACTTTGAGCACCTACTGAAACTTTATACCTAAATGGATGCTTTTGCGATTTTTATCAACTTTTAAAAAACCTATTACTTTAAAAAATGTATAAAAATTCCAGATGGGTGCAAATAAAGACCTGCCATTCACGAAGAGAGCAATCAAGAATTGTATCCATTATATATTCTAAAGGATCAATATATGGTTAATTTTTCAATAAACACAAATACGCGATTTTGACAGTTTTAAAATTTTGTCCTTGGTTTAAAGTTTTTCGGATTTGCTCATATATAATTTTACTTAATCCCTTTTTCCCAGAGTTCTTAATTTTTCTGTGCAAATATTTACACACATGAAGCGAAAACTATACATAAATAATACCTTAATATTTGTTTTTGAAGTCAAGACGATTTATGAAAAGGTTAAATGGGAACCCGATATTAATTTTGCTAAATAAATTCAAAATCGTTTATTTTTGGTTAAACACATGAATTTTATTTTGCGTCAGACACATTTTGTCTTCGAGACTTATTTGGAAATTGAAAGAGGTCTTCTTTATGGTCCTGCAATAAACATATAAAACAATATTTACTTACTATGGAGCTGACCTTTTTATATCTTTTTTTTTATCCACTTAATCTTATTCATTTCCTTTGGCGTTTTTCAAATAGTTTTTAGATAAAAGTTTAACAATGTAATTTTCTTTTTTCATTTAATTCCCCATTTTTGTTTATTATTTTTTAAGGGGTTTTGTGAAGTGTGTGAGTGTATTTTTTTACTTGAATGTCTAGCCAGGCCACATTTATCCTTTGGCATCACTTTCAACACAATTATCCTTTGGCCATAAAAACGTTTATTGTCTCTGGTATAAGGATAAATGGAGAAAATAGAACGAGTGCGGAGTATAAGCATCTGAGATAGTCCTATATCAAATAGACTTTTAAACTCCTAAACACTTAATCATACCCAAGAATATCATCACTAAAATACAAACAAACAGACTCTTACTCACACAACAAAATATTATATATTCTAAGGATTAACTAAAACTTATATACATATGTATATATTAGGGTGGGTCATATTTTACTTTACCCTCTAATTGTCAATTAGTATCGAAATTATGTTGCCCTGGCATGTCAATCGATTGGCATATCAACATATTTTTCACAGAATATTACTACCAGAAGCAAATCACAGCCAAATCTGAAAAAACAACCCACCCTATTACGCAAGTATACTCTAAATGATTTAAAATGCCAATATACGCATCTACATTGAACTATTAAGTTAATTTAACAAATAAACACAGAAATAAAATGGGAGAAATCTTTAACACATAAAAAAAACAAGTAAGAGTGTTATATTCGGCTGTGCCGAATCTTATATACCCACCATCAGGTTGTGTTAAATTTAGAAACATATCTCATATATCTACGAGGCTGCAGCAAATTCAAAACATGGACCAAATTGGAAAAAAGTTGTTATGCTGGTTGGTATTGTTGGTAAAATATTTGGAATAACTTCGGTTGCAGTAGCTTTATAGTTCTATATTCAAAAGTGTGTAAGTGGTTTCCCTAGTAATTATTTACTTTGAAAAAAATTCGTTATCGTAACCGGGTATGGTTTTACATTAATAAGTTGTTAAATACTTTTCGTTTAGCTTAATATTAAGTTAAGATAAAGAAGTTGATAGTAATACGACAGGTCCATATATTTTGTTAGGAGTTCCTAATGCATCTACCATATACATAATCTTAATATGCTGCTTGTACTTCCGAATCTTTTTGATTGAATATATAAAAAAGGGGATGTAATATAAATATATAAGAATTATAGCCAAATGTTGACCGATTTTTTGGTTTCCGGGAGTGTTTTTTATATGAAAGCTATAGTCAAATATGGACCGATTCCTATAAAATTTGATATACTGACCAATAGTTGCATAAAACTTCTCTATACTAAATTTAGTCGTCATAGCTATCACAATTGTACTCAATTTATCAGCATTTATGTGTTTCCCGGGGCGGGGTTATATGGGAGCTCTAACTAAATGTGAACCGATTTCGCCCATTTTTGTTACATATCGAAAATACTTTTGTAAAATTTTGACTCTCTAGCTTTTGTAGTTAAGGAGCTGTCGCGCTTTTATCTGACTGACAGACGGACATAAATCTCCTTTTCTTTTTGTATTTTTGTGTTTCTGTAAGTTTTTTATATGGGAGCTATGGTCAAATGGTGACCGATTGTAACAAAATTTTGCACACTGACTGGCATTCACATAAGACTTGCTTTTGCTAAATTTTGTTGCTGTAGCCTTTTCAGTTAAGGCGCTATCGCGCTTTTATCTAACGGACAGACGGACATAAACCTCCTTTTCTTTTTGTATTTTTGTGTTTCCGTAAGTTCTTTACATGGGAGCTATGGTCAAATGGTGACCGATTGTGACAAAATTTTGCACACTGGCTGGTATTCACAAAAGACTTATTTGTGCTAAATTTGGTGGCGAAAGCTATTACATTTTAGCATTTATTGGCATTTAAGTGAATTTCAGGTGGAATTTTGTTTTTTATATGTTTTTTATATGGGAGCTATGGTTAGATGTGAACCGATTTCGATGAAATTTTATATGCTGCCTATTGCTTATGGAAAACTTCTAGATACCAAATTTTGTCATCATAGCTATCATAATTTGTCAGTTATTAGCAAATAAGCGACTAGTCTAGACGAGGTTATACGGGAGCTATGGTCAAATGTTAACCGATTTTGCCCAATTTCAATACCAAAATTTTCTCATAAATGAAGAATGTTTTTGCTAAGTTTCAGTGAGCTAGCTCCTTTCGTTTGGGCGTTATCGTGATTTCAACAGACAGACAGACAGACAGACAGACAGACGGACATCGCTCAATCGTCTTAGAATTTCATAAGGATTCAGAATATATATCGTTTTTGATTTTTGAGCCAATATTAAGGAAATTACAAACGGAATGACAATCTCAATATACCCCCCATTCTTTTTTATGGTGGGTATAAAAACTCGAATGCCAAAATGAAATTAACTTAATGATAAAAACAATCCGTAAGGAGTTTGCTAAAATAGTTAGACAGTTTAATCCTTCATTTAATCTTTATTATAGTGCGAATAGTTGTTGGTTTAGATGTGGGAACTCAAGACCATAAATTACTTTTAGCCACAACCTTGTCTATATGCGATTTTTATTTATATCACAATTAATTTTAAAGTAGTATTTTATATATTCCATGGATAAGAAAAATCATTTTGTTAGCTTATGATATACATACATTAGGGTAACAGGAAAATTTTTTTTCTTTGATTTCAAATAATTTTCTACGGAATATTGTGACACTAGGTCTAAAAATTTACATCTGAAAATTTGAGCCAAATCGGACAACGTTCTATGGGCGCGCATCGGGTCCAAAGTTTAAGAGCTCATTTTTATGGGAATATTTTTTTGTTTTTGCAAAATTTAGACTAAAAATAAATAATTTTTACAAGAAAAAATATTAGAATATTAAAGAGAACTAACACAGCCGTCGTGGTATAGCAGGTTAGTCATCCGCCTAGCATACCAGAGGCAAAAGTTCGATCCCTGGCCAGACTCACTTGAAAAAATAAATTTTCAAAAAGCGGCGGCTCACCTCTTAACTCAGCTAGCCACTGGTTATTGAGTATTAGGCTATGTAAAACTTTTCTAACTAATGCATTTGCCGTTCGGTGCCGGCGTTAAAACGTAGGTCCCTTTCAATGAGTCTAAAAATAGAATCGGCTGCAGATCATTGTCTGAGAGAAGTACCCCTTGTTCCAATTGGAATGTTGTCGGGGAATTATATATATATATATATATATATATATATATATATATATATATATATATATATATAACACAGCTTTATTTCAAATTTATTTATTTTATTTAAAATTCGCTAAGTATTACTTAATATTTCGTAATCTCGCTATGAACATTTTACGGAAATCCAAATTTTGACATTTGACCGCGGTGAAGAAAAGGGTTAATCTCGTCCAATATTAAAAAACCACTTTAGCATAGGTTTTCCATAAACAAAGCAATAATAGTAATTATCTTTTTTGTTAAAATTGAAGACAAATAAAATTTACCGAGGATTTACTTGAATTTGACCCTAAAATTTACATTTTCGCGAAATTCTTCAATTTGAAATCGCAGGTATGGCGAAACGGTTCAAGATATCGACCTACTTTTTTTGGGTTTTATTCTCCCATTTGTAGGTTTTAACACACTGGAGAGCAAATTCTAAATTTGTAATATTTGTTGAACAAGATTTTCAAAAAATTAAAAATGATTTTTGAAACCGACCTGAGAAAAATGTAACATTTTCCAACATGAAAAAACTAAGTAAAATTGATTATATTTAAACAAAACTGAACTATTTACTAGTAGCAAGCCATTAAATGATAAATCATGTCTAACTTTTTAAGTTCTTTATTTACAACTTACAATTTTTGGTGCATGTCCTTAGGCTCGTTTTCAAGGATATGAATTTTCGGGGGAAAACTGCAATAATTTTTAAACTACCTCGCCTTTCACGGTTTGAAATAAAGCTGCGTTAGTTCTCTTTAATATTCTATTATTTTTTCTTGTAAAAATTAATTATTTTTGGTCTAAATTTCGCAAAAAACAAAAAAATAACCCATTTTTCGCCATACAAGTGGGCTCTTAAATTTTGGACAAGATGTGCGCCCCTAGAACGTTGTCCGATTCGCATCAAATTTTCAGATCTAAACTTTTTGACCTAGTGTCGCAATATTCCGTAAAACAAGATATAAAATTCGAAAAATCATTTTCCTTCATACAAAAAATTGTCACCCTAACATACATATGGGCAAAAATCAAACAGTTTTTATTCCTTTGAAACCGACTTTCAACTCGAATAATTTTTGTACCCTTAGGAGTTCGGAAAATCTAATTAAAGATCTTGAACTCGCAAAAACTTCTGTATACTGAACACGATATCTTAGTTGCGCAAATTTGCGCTTCTAAGCGTAATTGGCATGCAAATTAAAAAAAACGTTAAAAAATCGATTGAAGCATTCAAGTTTTTCTTCATATTTCGTCTTCTCCTGCATTTGTTTTAATATTTGAACCCAAGTCGTTGTTCTACGAAATAGACACCACACTTAGGGGATAAATTCACTTCTCTCTAAACTTTCATTTTGTCACTTCTAATACTACTTAACGGCCGCCAAAATTTGAAGTTCGTTTTTGCCACTTTTTAATTTTTTTCTCATATTTTTTGGCCGCCTCAAAGAAATTTAAAAAAATAGACAAAGATTTGTGGATCTTTCAATTTCGCATTGTTTGATATATATCTCGTTAATGTGTTCTATATAGGTATAATATACGACAGGTGTAAAAGAGGAGATTTTGAGCTTAAATTTTTCAAAATACCGGTTTTTCGTGGAGCACACTCGCAAATATGAATGAAAATTTCCAAACTACCGCGTAAACCGAGTTTTTTGCAATTTATCACCTAAAAACAAAAGCGCACCAAAAAATCATTGTGTGCTTAAATTTTATGAAGATTTTGAAAATCGTGCAAAAAAGTGCATATTGGTTTAAATGGTTTTTGAATGCAAACTGAGACAAAATCACATAAGGCATGAAAGCGATGTCATTTATAATCGATTTGCATCAAAAGTTTTGCAAAAATCTCTTTATTAACTGAGAACGCGAAAGTTTTATCTAAAAACATTTCTATGAAGCACATCGTGAATTTAGCTCAAAATTGATCAGGAATGGTCTTAAAACTATTCTTTAATAAAGCTTTACCTTAGATTTGAAGCGCACCAAAATATTATAAGGATTAACGATTTTATGGACCAAATAAGAATTTTATATCTTAGAAAGATATGCACCTATTAAAACTTGTATTTATATAAAAAATTCTTTTAAATTAAATTTGTCCATAAGTGAAGGCAGCAGAATTTCACTAAGACTCACATTTTGTCAATTTTCGCGAGAATCGCGGTTAAAAAAATCAAAAAATATTTTTAAAAAATATTTTTTTCACTTGCATAATTGCATTAATTCTTCATGTTAAGGCATATATAAACCACCATAATACCATGAAACGATAGAACACCTGAAAATATATAAGTTCTGACAAAATCCGCATAAAACTAATAAAAATAAAATAATTTTTAATTTTTTTTTTAGAAATTTTTGTTTTAAGCGTCATAACTTCTGCGCGCATCGCGTAAAATCATTGACGCGAATGAATTTTACATTCCCTAAGGTCCCTTAATAGAACCCCAAAAAAAATTTAGTGTGCGATCAAAAAATTTTTTGAATTTTTTTATTTCTGAAAATTAAAACTATTTGATTTTTGTCCATATACATATGCCCACAGTCAAAACAAGTCTAAATAAAGACTTTCAGGAAAGTATATTTTCGGTTAATTTCTTATGATCTAAAAACTATGTTAATAGGAGGTATAGCTAGTTTAGTTGGTAGAGGTAATTTTAGAGCTATTTTATATTCATATGTTTTCGAAAAAAGTTGATTATACTCTTTACCACTTTCGCACAGTGTTTGATTTTTTAATCTAGCTTCGGAAGCGTATGTTTGTTTGCAGGGTTTAAAGCTCCAACTAAAATTTCCGACAAAAATCCGCTTAAAGACACGCCTACTTATCTTACGTAACTTCGGATCTTTGCAAAAACTTTAAGTCCGCCCACAGACACCTACATTTCTCGTGTAAAAATTATAAAATTTTTAAAGCGTTTTTTTTACCAGACTCCCAGAAATGATCATGAAAAAAAAACCTGAAATAATCGACATACAGACAAGCATGTAGACTGCTTGGCCCCACGAAAACCCGACTGCAGACACGCCCACTTTTCTTATGTAACGGTATTAAATGTAAAATTCATATTACAGTGATTTCCTTTACTGTTAGGCCGTCATTTAAGGTCCTTGCTAAAATTTGGACAAATCCGAATAAAAACACGCTTTTTCAAAAAGATATAAAATGTATAAACCACTTACTTTTCAACTTCAGAAATAAAAGAAAATTTCTGGCCTTTCAGGTTAGCTGCTAACTTGTTATAGATGATTCCTAAAAAATCCTCCCAGAGGCACCCCTACTTTTCTTAAGTAAAAAAATTATACAATTTTTTATGTCATTGCACGAAAATATCTAAGTAGTTTCCCATTAAAATCAATAACTTAATCTGCTGAAAGACTCGTTTTGTGATCAGTTTTTGACCTGTTATTTTTTAAGAAGTTTAAGTTTGTTGTGAAGCCAACGAACTGCTTACAAAGTTTATTGAAAAAAGTCAACTATCAGGTATGTGAAGGACATTTTTCGTTTTCAAATCGATCGATTGCAGACATATTTTTTAGCTAATTTTCGGTTATTTCCCCAAAAAAATGAAAATTTTGGCTTTAATCCTTTTGACTGATATTTTATCTTTCATTTGGTTTGAACTTTTTGGGAAAATAACCGAAAATTATCTCAAAAATATTTCTGAAATAGATCGATTTGAAAACGATCGTTTTCCATCACATACCTGTATGCCATCAACTTTATCGTTTTTGATAGTAGTTTAAAATCAAAATTTTTCAAACTCAATTTTTATCAAAAAGAAGGTGAGATTGTTATTCCGTTTGTAATTTTCTTAATAAAGAGTGTTCTAAAAAAAATATGCATTTACTATTTTAGACAAAATTTATCCATAGTGCAAGAAATAATTTATTTTTTGATCAAGTTAGTTTCTATAGATATGTCAGATACAGAGGTTCGAAAGGCTCAATTCCTAATTTCATATTTTAGAATCAAATTTATTTTAGTGTTTATATCATTCCCATAATACATTCACCTGAATCAAGTCATAAGCCTTAACTTTTAAGAATTAATTCTTAGGGAATTTAAAATCAGTTAGATTTAATTTAAATTACTTCAATTCTTAATCTTATACAAAAATAATTAAAAATTTTATAAACAAATCATTTTGTAAAGGCATACAAAAATAAATGTATTCAAACGAACCCTACAGTTCAAAAATATATAATACCTATAAAAGAGCTGAATAAAATAAATCTCAACGAAACAAGTCCTTAACCATAAAATAAGTTTCAGGATTGCATTAGGGATTAAATATCATTTAATACCCATGAAAAAAAATCCCCATTTTAGAGGATAAAGAAATGACTCTTTCTTA
The DNA here is from genome assembly GCA_933228675.1 of Stomorhina lunata. Classification (NCBI taxonomy): domain Eukaryota; kingdom Metazoa; phylum Arthropoda; class Insecta; order Diptera; family Rhiniidae; genus Stomorhina; species Stomorhina lunata. Next base: position 39,456,755 of record OW121743.1, on the reverse strand, counting down.
AGTTATTGGGTTAAAAAAGGGTTTTTAAGCTGAGATGATTTCCATCTCGATTTTAACAAAACCAAGTCCACTTTGTCTAAAAAACATGTATGAAAAGTCATATGATTAAAATGTGATTTATTCATTATCGACATACATACATATGTATATTTACATTTTCTAATTGTACTGAATTTTGTAATTTTATTCTAATTCCATCATAATTGTGTATGTATCTAAGCTATGTAATATATCTTCCTGCTAAGGGACTAATGTTTTTTAGACCTGTAGGGCATATACAAATAACATTTTTGTGGAAAAATTCAAAAGTTTATTAAGTTGACTTAGGCGAAATTTAAAAAAAATAAAAAAATTCTTTGTTATTGGTCATAAGATCAGAAAAACTATTCAAAATAAAATATAGATACACATAAAACTAAAGATTTATTGTACACATAATCTATAATCTCATCCAGATTCGAAAACATATAAAATCCATTATTTCGCAGCAACACAACAAAACCAGAGATAATATATTCTTACATATTAGCACATTTTACATGTATATGTATGTATTTACAAAAACTAATGTCACAAAAAACAAATTATTTTTATAAATTTTTTTAGAAAAAATTTTTAATTAAGCTGATTCCTTCACTGATTGAATTTCTGGTAAAGATTAGGTCATTATAAACGAAGGACCATTAATATTACTATATTCCTGCATATCTAAATATCTTTTAAAAGTTATAGTTTAACAAATAAATGCAAAATATACACAAGTTTGCGGTGAAATAGCCACATTAGGGTAGTTCTGTTTTTTTGAACGAACATTAAAGAATACATGCATACTTTTATTAAATGTGTATGCTTTCTGATAAAACATAAGAATATTTTAATAGGTTATGATAAATTTTGTTCTATTTTATATCTAGGGTTTTTACAAACAATGTATATCGCACTTGATCCAATAATACCCTATAAATTATAACTTCAATTTTCGTTTTTTGGTTTGATATACTTTTATTCAATGAGTGGTATAGTTTAAAAAACTTTTCCCCCGAAAAAGTCAGAATTTAAGTTTTTGATTTAAAATCAAGTATCTTTAGTTTATATCCACCCTAATGATTTGCACAAAATGAATTACCAAAAAATATTTTAATTCAATTTGGACTGGTTTCAATTAAGAATAAAAAATGTTAATTCAAATTGGAGTAGAGGAATGAAGAAACATTTTATTCATTCAAGTTGATTTTAAATTCCCATGTGAATCAATTCACTAAGAATTAAAAATCAACACATTTTTTTAAATTGTTTTATGGGAATTAAACTTAAGGTATTGTTAAATCATTTTTGAATTCCTAGGAATTAAGCTAAAATTTAATTAAGCCTTTCGAAGCTCTGGTCAGATACTATTATTTTAGAAATTATTAATTTTCAATAGTTATTTCAATCAAAATGGACTGCGAAAAAAAAGTTCGTGAAAATATAATTAAAACTTTTCAAAAAAATCCGTCATGGACTTTTAAAAAAATAGCTAAAAATTTGAAAGGTGACCCTCGAACGGTTTTTAATGCCATCAGACGGTATAAGGAAAACCTGAGCATTGAAAGAAAACCTGGATGAGGGAGGAAAAAAGGTCCTACAGATATTGGTAAGGCAAAAGAAGTCGAGCGAATCTTTCGAAGAGCGCCTAACACTTCTTTAAGAAAAGCATCTCGTACGGTGAAATGTTCTACGAATTTTGCACATAGAGTCAAAGCTTATGCTGGACTGAAGACATACAAAGTCCAAAAGGTTCCAGATCGCAATGCTATAAAGAACTTAGAAGCAAAAAAACGAGCGAAAAAATTGAAGTCTGATTTTATAAAAAAATACACCTGTTCACAGTGGGAGAATACGGCCAAAACTCAATAACTTGGTCATTTATTGACTTTTGTTCTTGAAATTTTTAGTGTATATAAATACTATACCTTTAGTTAAACTGAAATAGTTTTTTTTAAGAAAATATAAAGTCTGTGGTCACATAAAACTGGACTACTAAACATGCTAAAAAACTCTTTGCTGTCGATTATAAAAATTATTTACATAAATAGGATAATATATGAAAAGAATACCTATCCTACGATACATGACTTGACAAAATCGGATATGTCCTTTCAGAGATAGTGTGTTCATACTATGAGCTTAAAACCAGATTTTGTATGCTTCTAACAAACCTACAGAAAAACTCTAAACATTGAATATTTTTATAAAAAAATTACGAGTTCTTGAATAATATTAAATTTTCAGATTTTAAAATTTTTATTGCGTCCACAATAATGTGACCACCACCTATATAGTTAAATAAATTATACAAAAGTCATTTAAAATTAAAAATTTTGTTGTTTTTTATCTTTATATATAAATTTTGCATAGAATTAGAAAGGAAACTAAAGAAAATGGCATAAAAATATTACATCACGCCTATATTTCACTTCAAGTAGTGATTTTTTTTAGCGATAAATTGCAAAAAATTGTGAAAAAGGGGTGTTACTAAAAACGTTATAATTCTTGAAATAGGATGCAAATGGATATGAAATTCATTGGGCTTAATAATGATCGACTTCAGCTATTAGAGAGTGTTGGGCTTCAACCTCTAAAAATCTCTAAAAAAAATTCGCGGTCTATCAAACTTTGTATTAAAAATTTTTTTTTTTAATTTTTTATGGTTGTTTTAACCTCTAGATTTCTAGATGAAGCATAGGTCAAAAGATATTGAAATAAGCGCTGTTGATTAGTAAAAGCTATCTACTTTTTAATTCAAGAAAGAAAAAGTCAAAATTTTACACGTATTCCAAAATTAAGCGAATTTTATATATGCGTTCAAATATACAAATAATTTTATTACGAACATATAAACAAATATTCAAACTTTGAGGAATTATTACAGCCTTAGCAGGCAATGCAGTATGGTAAAAATTTGGGATTACATGTTTTGAAATGTCAGCTCTTATTTGACACTAAAATTTCTCAAAAAAAATTAAAAACATTTTTGGGGGTTTTGGCCGTAATTTCCTACTGTGCTGTTGTGTGATGGATGATGAAACATACGTACTGGCAGACTTTTCTCTTTATAGCTCAAAACCCAAAGTTGATATTAAAATACTAAGACGATTGTCGGCACGATAGGGCCTGATCGAAAATAGCTGGGTCACTCAAATTTGACAATAATATACTTCACTACTTGGAACATTTTAGTATTAAAATTGGGCGAAGTCGGTTTCATTTTGACTCCAGTTTTACCTCTCCTAGGCTAAAAGCTTATTTGCTAAAAAATGACAAATTAAAACAGGTATGATGATAAAATTTATTATAAATAAGTCCTACATAAGCACAAGGTAGCATATACAATTTTATCGAAATCTGTTAGCATTTAACCATAGCTCCCATATAAAACACTTGCGGAAACATCCTAAATTCTACCTTAAATATATTTAAATGCCAACCGATGATAAACTATAATATCTATGGTCCCTAAATTCCGAATGCATAATTTTATTACAATCGGTCACCATTTGACCATAGCTCCCATATAAAAGCTTACAAAAACACAAAAATACCAAAAAAGATGAACTCGATAGCGCCTTAACGAAAAGAGCTAGAGGGCTAACATTTTGCAAAAGTATCTTTAATTTCTTGAGAAAAATTGTGTATTGAAAATGGGCGAAATCGGTTCACAATTAATTAGAGTTCCCATATAACCCCGCCTAGGAATCACCTTAGAAGCTGAAAATTGAATACAATTGTAATAGCTTTGCAATTATTGGTCAGTATATCAAATTTAATGGGAATCAGTGCATATTTGACCATAGCATTCAAATAAAAACCACTCCCGGAAACCACAAACGCCAGTTAAAGGCTACTAAATTATAAACTATGGCAGATATCGTCACTAAATTATGCATAAATAAGCTTTACATAAACACCAGCCACATTTTGTGACAATCGGTTAGCTATAGTTTTTACATATATAATACCTATTAATGTCTAAAATCAAAAAGATTTGGAGGTACATTCAGTACATTGAGATTGCACCTACGAAATTAGACAGCTATTATTCAATGTTAGGTCCGGACTTTATATACGGTAGATGCATTATAATATATCGAGCCTTTAGATTAATAGCACAGGAAAAATATTGATCGTAAGCGACAAAAAACCTTAATTAAACAAAAACGGGGAATGTTTTGGAGCATAACATTTTTGTTCTTTGTTAGTTTGGTACTTTCGTCAAAGTAATTAAATTTTTTCCTAATGGTTTAGAAGTTATGGTGCAAAGTATTGTATCTGAAGTTTTTAAGTTTTACTTTAATAACTTTCAAACTACTGGGCGGATTGTGGCGCTTTATGCTGAAATCAGTCAATGGGTATTTTTAGTTTTAGACCAATTTTTGAAAACATGTATATTTTTAGCACAGTGGCCTCTACACTGAGTCAAAGTTGGACACCATTGTATGTAAAACCAATAGGTCCCTATAACTTTTGTAAATATAAAGCTATCGGAAAGATTTTTACACATTCGAAAACTACTTAATAAAGAACAAAAATATGCTTACTGTACTACGCTATCTCTAATAGTTTAAGAGATATTTGAAGGAATGTCTCTTACGATTATTTAAATCAATAGGGGAAAATGTGGCAATATTTATGACTTAATAACTTCTGAGTCGTGCCAAGCAGATATTTAACAGCAGTTTTGTGTCTGTGCTGTTAGGATTCTGCATCAAACACAAAAATTCTAAATTTTCAGTTTTGACTAAACACTTACAGCCAAATTCATAATCAAAAATTATGTAGTGTCTACCTACAGTTTTATTCAATATACATTTTTATACCCACCATCAAAAAGAATGGGGGGTATATTGAGATTGTCATTCCGTTTTTAATTTCCTTAATATTGGCTCAAAAACCTTATGAAATTCTAAGACGATTGAGCGATGTCCGTCTGTCTGTCTGTCTGTCTGTTGAAATCACGATAACGCCTAAACGAAAGGGGCCAGCTCACTGAAACTTAGTAAAAATATTCTTCATCTCTTTTTGGTATTGAAATTGGGCAAAATCGGTTCACATTTGACCATAGCTCCCGTATAACCTCGTCTAGGCTAATCGCTTATTTGTTAATAAATGACAAATTATAGCAGCTATGATGATAAAATTTGGTATATAGAAGTTTTACTTTAGCCCTAGACAGCGTGTAAAATTTCATCAAAATTGCTTCACATTTAGCCATAGCTCCCATACATAAAACTTAAATTTCACCTATAATACACTTAAATGCCAATAAATCTAAAAGTTAACAGCTATAACCACTAAATTTGGCACAAGAAAGTCTTATGTCAATGCCAACCAGTGTGCAAAATTTTGTCGCAATCGGTCACCATTTGACCTAGCTCCCATATAAAAAACTTACGAAAACACAAAAATTCAAAAAGAAAAGGGAATTTATGTCCGTCTGCCCGTCAGATAAAATCATGATAGCTCCTTAACTACAAAAGCTAGTAAGACTAAATTAAGCACAAGAAAGTCTTATGTCAATGTCAGCCAGTGTGCAAAATTTTGTCACAATCGGCCACCATTTCACCATAGCTCCCATATAAAAAACTTATGGAAACACAAAAATACATAAAGAAAAGGTTGTTTATGTCCGTCTGTCCGTCAGATAAAAGCACGATAGCGCCCTAACGAAAAGAGCTAGAGGGACAAAATTTTATAAAAGTATTTTGGATATCTTGAAAAAGATGTGTGTTGAAAATGGACAAAATCGGTTCAAATTTAGTTAGAGCTCCCATATAACCCCGCCCCGGGAAACACATTAATGCTGATAAATTGAATACAATTGTAATAGCTATGACGATTAAATTTAAAATAGGGAATTTTTATGCAATTTTTGATCAGTCTTTTTAAATTTTATAGAAATCAGTTCATATTTGACTTTAGCTTTCTTATGAAAAACACTCACGGAAACCAAAAATTTTAGCAAAGGCCAGTTAAAAGCTATTAAATTAGAAACTATGGCCACTAAATTTTGCAAGAATAAGCTCTATATATATACCAGCCAGTGTGTAAAGTTTTGTTACAATCGGTCAACATTTGGCTATAATTCTCATATATATAACATCCCCTTTTTGTATCTACAATCAAAAAGAATTGGAGGTACATTCATTATATTAAGATTGCACCTATAAAACTAGATAGGCATCAATCAATGTTCAGCCCAGACTTTATATATGATGAATGCATTAGAAAAGCCTAACGAAATATATGGACCTGCTGTATTACTATTAACGTGTTTAGCCTAACTACATATTAACGAAAAGTATTTAACAACTTATTAATGTAAAACTATATCCGGTTATGAGACCGAATTTTGATCAAAGTAAGTACTGGGGAAACTCCTAAAATATTTTTAAATGTTGAACTATAAAGCTACGGCAACCGAATTTAGTCCAAAGGTTTTACCAACAATACTTATTAACTTAGCGATTTTTTCAGTTTTGGTCCAGATTTTGAATTACCTGCACCCTTGTAGATATATGAGATATATTTCTAAATTTAACACAACTTGATGGTGGGTATATAAGATTCGGCACAGCCGAATATAACACTCTTACTTGTTTAGTCTATGGTTATCTTATATTTATACACTGCATAAACAGTGCCTAACTCTGCTAATACAACCGTGAAACAGCTGTTTATTTATTTATTACCAATTGAGACAGCACATTCTAAAAGTGAATAATTTATGTAAATTTTATTAAAATGCACAAAGTAACACAGCAATATTTACCTTTTCTTCTTGATCCGAGTTAAAAGCACGTTTAGAAATCTTTTTGTCTATTTTCCACTTTTATTTTTTAAAATAATTTATTTAAAGGCTTCGCAAACAAATTTTTTTCAAATGAAATTCCACAAAAAAAAATGTATAAACAATGTCAGAGTTGATTTTTTAAGTAGTTTGTTTTTGTAAAAACAACGCTGCAGGTTTTTCTTAGACACTGTTTAAAAAAAGTGAATTAACTTAAAAATAACTAGTGTATAAGCTTAATCGACATTCTACTTATCCCCTGCATAAATTCTCTAAATAGACACTGCACAACTTTTGATTATGAATTTGGCTGTTACTGTTTAAATAAGCTATTAAAATTCTAAGTCCTTTGACCAGTTCCAAAGATATCTTAAAACATACAATTTTTTTTTCAATATCTCGAAACCCACACCAGATGAGATCAAAGTAAGTACAGATTTTTAATGAAGGTGAGTAGATAATTCATAATTGGTGAGTATCGTTCTTGTCGACTAGTGATAATCAAATCCAATTATCTTGTATAAAAATTTTGTGTGTTGCTAAAGAAAAATTTTAGTATCTTAAGAACCAGTAGTTAGCCCATAGCAAAATTTTCACTGAATAAAGTCAACTTTGCTTTCCATTTACTGTAAAAAAATAAAGAAATAACAAGTAAGAGTGTTATATTCGGCTGTGCCGAATCTTGTATACCCACCATCAAGTTGTACGAGAGTGCAGCTAATTCAAAATGTTGACCAAATGTGGTATTGTTGGTAATATATTTGGACTAAATTCGGTTGCAGTGGTATAGTTACTATAGTTCAACATTTAAAAGTATTTAAGTGGTTTCCTTAGTATTTACTTTGGACAAAATGCTGTTCCATAACCGAATATAGTTTTACATAAATAAATTGTTTCATTGTGCCATAAACATGTTGATAGCAACACGGCAGGTTCATATATTTTGTAAGGAGTTCCTAATGCATCTACCGTGTATAAAGTCTGTACCTAACAATGATTGATAGCTATCTAATTTCGTAGACGCAATCTTAACATACTGAATGTACCTCCAAATCTTTTTGATTGTAGATATAAAAAGGGGATGTTATATATATAAGAACCATAGCCAAATGTTGACCGATTGTTACAAAATTTTACACACTGGCTGGTATTAATATAAAGTTTATTTGTGCAAAATTTAGTGACCATAGCTGACATAGTTTATAATTTAATAGCTTTTAACTGGCGTTTTTGGCATTTTAGTGGTTACCGGAAACGGTTTTTATATGAAAGCTATGGTCAAAAATGGACCGATTCCTATAAAATTTGACATACTGACTGAAAGTTGCATAAAACTTCTCTGCTTTAAATTTAGTAGTCATAGATTTTACAATTTTATTCAATTTATCAGCATAAATGTGATTCCCGGGGCAGGGTTATATGGGAGCTCTAACTAAATTTGAACCGTTTTTACCCATTTTTAGCACACAATTTTTAAAATATATCGAAAATATAATTGTTAAGTTGTGTCTTTCTAGCTTTTGTAGTTAAGGAGCTATCGCGCTTTTTTCTGACGAAAAGACGGACATAGACCGTGTTTTCTTATTGTATTTTTGTGTTTCTGTAAGTTTTTTACATGGGAGCGATGGTCAAATAGTAGCCGATTGTAACAAAATTAATGCACAATGGCTGGCATTCATATAAGACTGCCTTTTGTAAAATTTTGTAACTGTAGAACTTTTCGTTAAGGCGCTATCGAGTTTTTATCTGACGGACATAAACCCCCTTTTCTTTTTGTATTTTGGTGTTTCCGTAAGTTTTTTATATGGGAGCTATGGTCAAATGGTGACCGATTGTGACAAAATTGTGCACACTGGTTGGCATTGACATAAGACCTTCTCGTGCTAAATTTGGTTTAGATTTATTGGCATTTAAGTGTATTTTAGGTGAAATTTTGGCTGTTTCCGTATGTTTTTTGTATGGGAGCTATGACTAAATGTCAACCGATTTTGATGAAATTTTACATGCTGCCTAGGGCTTATGCAAGACTTCTATACACCAAAGTTTATCATCATAGCTATTATAGTTTATCATTTATTAGCAAATAAACGATTAGCGTAGGCGAGGTTATACGGGAGCTATGGTCAAATGTTAACCGATTTTGCCCAATTTCAATGCCAAAATTTTCCCAGTGATGAGGAATGTTTTTACTAAGTTTCATTGAGCTAGCTCCTTTCGTTTAGGAGTTATCGTGATTTCAACAGACAGACAGACGGACGGACAGACAGACGGATATCGCTCAATCGTCTTAGAATTTCATAAGGATTCAGAAGATATATCGTTTTTGATTTTTGGGCTAATATTAAGGAAATTACAAACGGAATGACAATCTCAATATACCCTCCATTCTTTTTGATGGTGGGTATAAAAAATAAGCAATTTAAGATTTACTCTATATTAGGTGGGGATGCGGTGCACCACATCTGGTACAAAAGAAGCTCGGGAGTGATTGAAAACTTTTCTTCAAGTCTAATCATATGCAAATAATTCAAAAGTCGAAGAAGTAAGTAAGAATGACCAGGAGCTTTAAGAACCCCAAGAAGCTCTATGAACTTTAGCACAAAGACTCTGCTCGTAAAGATTACCACTTTGACACACGAAGATGTTTCCTGTTGGCTTAGCGACTTATTATTTGGATTTCTGTTCCTAAGCCAATATAAATTTTATATTATCCGCCATAATAAAGATAACATTTTAAATCCTTAAACATTTATTATTCACAGTCTAAAGAGTTATAACAATAATTCCTCAAATTAACATCAAATTAATACAAATATCCTATCCAATATAAATGCAGGAAATCGCTTTCACATTCATGCTGAGCTTAGTACAAAGTTTATCTCTATATATTTTTTTGTTATAGACATTATCAAAAAGCATTTGTTGACATTTGTGATATCAAATTGTATTATCGCAACATTATCATTATTACAGTCAACACCATCTTTTAACATAAAGAGAAAAAAAACACAACCTCAAGTACCAGCATCACCACAACAACAACAATAACGGGTGGGAAGGAGTAATAATATTGTAATAACCCAAAGAAACGAAAGGAATAGCACTTTAATGTTATCATCATCACAACTTAAACGAAAAGTGAAGCCGCCGTCATCTTGTAACAAAAGTGTTAATGTCAACTTTTAGGGCAATGAAGATGAAAAGTACAAAGAAAAAAAAACTGAAACCAAATACAAAGAAAAACAAAAAGTTTTAAAAGATTTACAATTGGAAAAGAAGACACAGAATACAGATACAAGTGTGTGTGAATATGTATGAAGACATACAAGGACATGTTTAAAAATACATTTACATTAGAAATGTATGTGTGTGTGTTAGCGAATGGAATTAAGGAGTGAGTAATTATATGATTTCTGTGTAACTGTCACTTATACTTAAATGTACATGTAAATGTTAAATGTATGTTATAAAAATTATTCTTTTGTGATATTTTACATAAAAACTGAAAATCTTGTAATCATTACATTACTTTTACTGTCAACTTATCAATTGACAGTAGCAGCAATAGATTTCTCTTCTAATTTATATTTTTAAAATAATCAATTTTACTTTTTATACCCACCATCAAAATGAATGGGAGGTATATTGAGATTGTCATTCCGTTTGTAATTTGTTTAACATTGGCCCTAAAACCAAAATTGATATATATTTAAATCCTTATGAAATCTAACCCTTTCAGTCATTATATAGAATCCGTTGAGATAAAAAATTAAAAGTTTGTATAGTAGCTCATTTAAGGTCGCTGATTACGAATTTAAAGTCAAATTTTAGATAGGTCTTCCCCCCTGCCCGCAAAATGATGTCCAATATATTGGACAAAGGTACTTAACGGGTGACATACATCATATGTAAATTAAAATACTGTTCGTGAAATTAAGTAAGAAAATAGATATTATTAATTTATTTCGTGTGATAATTTACAAAGCAATTACTTTCACGTTTTACTCAAAGATAAACATTACATTTTTTGCAAATAATAAATGATTTTTTTGAACAACCGTCCATTTTACAATGACCTGCGTTTGCATTTTCTAAAAATTCAGGTAAGTGATTTTGTCCATCAAATTGAATGTCTTTAGCTGGAGTAACTTGGTTTGTTCGCTTTCATTTAGGTGGATTTTGCGATTGCTCAGTATAATTTGATGAAGGGCAATCTTCTGCTAATTGTGTTGAAGATCGCGATGGTCTTCCTTTACGAGGTATTTTAATAACATCGTCTTTTTTCTGCACTTTTATCAAAACGTTTGCTATGTCAGCACGAAAATTTAGAAAATCTAAAGTATCTTTTACTGCAATTCCACTCACTGCACACGCCTTTTTATACTCCATCCACGATGCAGTGAGAGCCAAGTCAACAAAATGCATTATTACACGTACGGTCCATTTTTTAGTGCGGATATTTATTCTATAATATTGTAGCATTTGATCTAGGAGGTCTACTCCTCCCATATTTTCATTGTACAAACGCACAACTTCAGGACGATTTACTTCTATATATGTTGACGTTTTTTTATCCCATCTCTTTGCAGCATCTATTGTACCAACTCCCACAAAGTTCGAAGCTAAATTTACTACTTTGTTATCGAACCACCTAAAAATACAATAAAAATGTTTCCAAGCTCGTTTAGAAATAAACATAAACTTCAAAAATTACCTTGTAAATATCACTTTTCCGTTCTCGCTATAACATTCAGAAGCAGATCCTCTACCACGTTTACTCAAAATTTTCTGATCTGGTAAAGGTGGGTTGTTAAATCGATTGCTACGAACAGTTCCTGCTGCGTAAATGCCTCTTTCCAAAAGAATTTCAAATAATTGAAATGAGGGAAAGTAATTGTCAAAATATAATTTATGACCCCGAGATTCCAGCGGTATACGTTTTGTTAATTCCAAAACAACAGTGGATCCGCTTCCTACGGTTTTTACTAATATTTGGTTTAGAGGAGTTGAAGAACCTTGATAGATAATGAAGTCATAAGGCATACCACTTTTACCGCACAAAAAGTATACTTTGATACCCCACGGACATGGCTTGCCTTTTATATACTGCAAGCTGCTAAATCTTCCTTTGAATGGAATAACTTGCTCATCTACACAAAGATTTTCCTCCAAAGGTAACTGTAGAAGTCGCCGACGCACTTGTTCAATTACAGGTCTTACCTTATATATTTTATCATTACAGTCTTTTGGTCGGGCTAATTTATCAGTTACATGTACATAGATGATTACGTAATAGAAAAAAACGATTGGACGTCATATTTTCATAAAACAAAGGCATTCCCCAACGTTTATCAAAGTACATTCGCACTCGAGGAAATTTATAGCAACTCATAAGGATATGAAGACTAAAAAAAAATACGCATTTCGTCAGCACTTGAGTTTTTAAATGTCACTTTTCCTTGCTGAGTTGCATATAAATTCGTAAAATTTGCGGCTTTATCAAAAAAATCATCATAAAAATAATTTTAAAAATACTGGTATGGCGTTTGTAAAATAGTATTATCATTTTGCGGAACGAATTCAAGAAGTTTTTGGTTTCTTATGAGCCTATTTTTCCACACTATATTCTTTTTTGGGGTAAATTGGATTTTGGTGTTTATAATATCTTGAGAGGGGTTTAGTGATATAAGATCTACCAAATTGCTCAGTGGAATACCTGATGTATCCATTTCCGAAACGGTGGGCACCTCAATTTCTTCGAAAACTTCTTCCTATTCACTTTCTTCTTTCACTATTTCCTTTTCATTTATTTGTGCTACTTCTCTATCAAACTGGTCATCAATCTCACCACCTTCTCCTTCATCGCTTAGATCTGACATTTCTTCTAAGTATTTAAATAGTTCTTCTTCGGTTAGTGGTCGTCTTGTAGTCATTTCATTAAACTAAGCAACAATATGAGCAAATAATGTTTTCTTTAATAATTGCAAAAACTTTCCAATATTTCTTTCCACTGAGTAACTTTGTCCAATATATTGGACCTATGTTATAATTCGAATATAGATAAAAGTATTACAAAAACAATTATAAATTATGAATAAATGGCTTGCCAACGAACTAAGAAATACTTACAATTTTTTTTCACTGCTTCAAATAATTAAATTATCACTTTAAACTAGCACTGATCATTACAATCTCTCACAAGGTTGAAGCACTTTTGAAAAATGTTTTTTTTACAAAATCTGAGAAAGATGACACGATTTGAATAAATATAATAGAAACTGAGAAAACGCTCTTTTTATAACGGTACTTTTTATAAACATATGTATATGTATGTGATTGTAATAGGACTTTAAACATTAAAAACAATTTGTCCAATATATTGGACAAAATGACTGAAAGGGCTAAGATGATTGAGCGGTGTCCTTCTCTCTGTCTGTCCGTACGTCGCACAGTGATATTTCTTCATACTGCAAAAAATAGAAGGAGTGATCCTACAATAATGAAATTTGGCGCACTTATTAAGTTTTACATAGATAAGAATAATTAAAAAAAAACTTTAAAATCTGTGAACTCCTTCGGGTACCTCCCTTGGACCCCCATTTTTTCACTTATTTTTCTACTCAATGTATAAACCGTAATTTTCACCACAATTTCATGAAAATCACCACAACTCTATTATTTGACCCGAAAAAGAGCTCCACTAGTTTTGGTTAAAATCCGTCAACTCCTTGGGTTGCCTCCCTTAGATCCCCATTTTTTCACTTATTTTTATTCTGAATGCATAAAACGTTATTTTCAATAGAATTTGATAAAATTTAATACACTTCTATTTTTTGATCCAAAAATGAGCTCTAGTAATTTTGGTTGAAATCTGTCCACTCCTTGGGGTACCTTCCTTGGACCCCCATTTATTCATCTATTTTCCTTCTCAATGTATTACCCGCAATTTTTAATAGAATTTGATAAATTTGTTTTTTTTAATTTTATTTTTTGATCCTAGAAAGAGCTCTAATAATTTTGGTTGAAATCCGTCGACTCTTTGGGGTACCTGCCTTGGACCCATATTTTTCATTTATTTTTATTCTCAATGAATAAAAAATTTAATTAAAATTTAATTAAAATTTTGTGAAATTCGTCATATGCCTATAAGTTGATCCAAGAAAGAACTACTAATTTTTATTGAAATCCGTAGACTACTAGATGTACTTCGTAAATCATAAGATAATATAATTTAAACTAATGTTAAGATTAATAATTGCAGTTTGACAAAAAAAATTAAGCCTGAAGGTATGCAATGTTTTTTTTTATTATTTTTTATTATTTTTTTTCACTAAATTTTGATTTTTTTCAAAATATTGCAAAAAGTTGGTGAATTTTTTTTAGCTAATTCGAAAGAAAAGCCTTTTGCCTTTCATTTCATTATACTGAGAGCACGGAGGTCAACCGAGCTAACTGACTTTTTCTTCAACGAAAACAGCCAATGCTGAATTTTATAGGACAATTTTCATGCGCTTCTATCTCCCAAACCATGTTTGCAACAACATTTTTTTTTTGTTTTTAAACAAAAACAAGATCTCAGACTTAAATAAAATTGATACCTAAATTTTGACAGTTAAAATATCTTTGATACATAAATCTTTAAATTTCAATAATTTTATCATAAATTTTCGTTTCACAATATTCAGCTGACTTCAACCGATTTTTTCTATATATATGTCCAAATCTTAGGAAAAAAATTAAGATTTTTCATTGTCAGACTCTTCTCTATAAAATAGCATTATTAGATTTTTGAAAAGTGATAGAAATTTAAAATTTGGCAAAGATATTCTTTATTTCTGGGAAAATGTTGGTATTGGAATCGGGAAAAATCGGTTCACATTTGATCATAGCTCAAGTATAACTTCGTCTAGGCTAATTGCTTATTGGCTAATAAATGGCAAATTATAATAGCTATGATGATAAAATTTGGTACATAGAAGTTTTACATCGAAGTTTTACATAAGCACAAGGTAGTATATAAAATTTCATCAAAATCGCTTCACATTTAACCATAGCTCCCATACAAAACATTTATAGAAACAGCCTAAATTCCACCATAAATACACTTGAGTGCCAATAAATGATAAACTGTAATAGCTATGTTTTGTTTGCTATTTTGTTACAATCAGTCACCAATTGACCATAGCTCCCATATAAAAAACTTACGGAAATTCAAAAAGAAAAGGGGGTTTATGTCCGTCTGTTCGTCAAATAAAATCGCGATAGCGCCTTAGCGTAAAGAGCTAGAGGGTGTGTATTGAAAATTGGTGAACTTGGTTCACATTTAGTTAGAGATCCCATATAACCCCGCTCCGGGAATCACATTAATGCTGATAAATTGAGTACAATTGTTATAGCTATGACGACTAAATTTAGAACAGAGAAGTTGTGTAACAACTATTGGTCAGTTTTCGTGAACCACCGTGGTATAGCAGGTTAGTCATCCGCCTAGCATACCAGAGGGCCAAAGTTCAATCCCCGGCCAGACCCACTTGGAAAATAAAATAATTTTCAAAAAAGCGGTGGTTCACCTCAGAACTCATCTAGCCACTGGTTATTGAGTATTAGGTTTTGTATCTTCTTTAACTAATGCATTTGCCGTTCGGAGCCGACGTTAAAACGTAGGTCCCTTTCAATGAGTCCAAAAATAGAATCTGATGGAGTTCATTGTCTGAGAGAAGTACCCCTTGTTGTCGGGGTATATATATATATATATATATATATATATATATATATATATATATATATATATATATATATATATATATATATATACATATATATATATATATATATATATATATATATACGTCAGTTTATCAAATTTTTAGAAATCTGTCCATATTTGACTATAGCTTTCATATAAAAACCACTCCTGGAAATTACTAAAATGGCAATAAATGCTACAAATGCCAGATAAAAGCTATTAAATTAAATTATAAATTATGACAGCTATAGCAAAAAAATTTAGAATAAATAAGCCTTATATGATTACAAGACAATGTATTTAATATTGTGAAAATCGGTCATCATTTCGCTATAGTTCTTATATCTATAACATCACCTTCTTCCTAGGGCAATGTCCTGAGGTGGCGCACAGGACATTTATTTCTAGGACCCATTTATATGTTAAGGGTTAAAAAAATATTTTTAATAAAACAACATATCCATTCATAAAAATAACTATTTTTAATAAGCTTCGGATTTTTGCCACTAAAAATCAAAATGTTGACTTTTGACCCCGATGAAAAAAGAGTTTAGCTCACCCAATATCAATAAAAGTTCTAGTCGACATTCCTCAATGACTGGGCAATACAATTCAGTATTAGCTTTATCAAAAGAAAACTTAAATAAAATTTACTATGCATCTAATTCAATAATGTCTAAAATGTACTTTTTCGCGAAATTTTACGATTTGAAGTCGCAATTACGCTGAAATCACATGAGATATCAAACTGAACATTTTTGGATTTTATTGTGACATCTGTCTACTTTAACATGCCGATCAAAAATTTTGAAATTTTGAATATTTTTTTAACGAAATTTTCTAAAAATTTAAAAATTGAGTTTTGAAACGGTCCTTAAAAAATAGTACCATTTTCCAGTATAAAAAAACTATGCAAATTTAATTATATTTTAATAAATTTAAACTATTTAGTTTTTATAAGTCTTTAGATAATAAGGAAAGTCTTTCTTTATAATTTCTGTACTCTAAAAATATTTTTTTTGCTGCATATCTTTAGGCGTGTTTCTGGGACAAATTGCAATAACTTAAAAACTACTGCATGGATTTTTAGTTTTTATAACTCTAATCAAAGCTGATTTAGTTGTTTCTACATTCAATTATCAATTTTGTCAAAAACATATCTTTATTGGTTGAACTTTACCAAAAAACGAAAAAAGTCTCATTTTCCCCCCACACAAATGGGTCCTAGAAATAAATGTCCTATGAGCGGTGTTGCCACCAACCAAATGTCAAATTACACATGGATCATGCCAAAATTACACATAAAATTAGGAATTACACATGTTTTTTTTTGCAAAATAACATGTTTTGTACTGAATTCAGTAGTAACTATAGGTGTTTTTTTATTAAAAATTAAACATTTTTGTAGTTTTTTAAATTAATTCATCGTTTTTTTTTTCATAAAAATAACTCTTTAAAACAGAATAAAAAATGTACATATTTAGTATTTCATAACATAACTTAAAAGTTCCCAGTAAAACTTTTCATTACCAAATAATGAGTTAAACAGTTAAACTATTGAACACGAACTACTTACTCATTCGCTGTTTAAGTCATTACATTAACATGGGGATGTCATTGGAGGCAAGTACTTACCAATTGCAGAAAAGTAATGACTTGGGTAAGCAATTTGAAAGCAACAACAACAACAACAGCAACAACTTTTTTGTTGTTGTTTTATTAAAAACATATATTTTTAAACGAAATACAAAATTTTTTTTATGATCCCATGGGGGCTCGAACCTGGACCCTCCGACTGCTAGGCAGAGACTCTTCCACTGAGCTACTTCATATGTTGAAAACTTAGCAGCTTATAATTAATATAAACAATTTTTATTTTTAGATCCAAAATCATGTGAAAATAACTTTGTTTTTCCCTGCTTTTTTTTTTGCTTTGTTGTAATTTTTGGAAAAAATATTTTTATTCGATTTTTTGTAATTATTTTAAAACTTTTTTAAAATTATTTTAAAACTTAAACAATTTAAATCTTCTTTTTTGTATACGTTTTTACATAAGATTGACTCTTACTTACTTAAATGTTACAACCTGTTAAGATCAAAGTCCGAGCGAATATTCTCCAATTTTATAGGCCAAGCTTTGAAAAATGTTCCTCTACTTGGTCTTTCTATCGAAGTTTCGGACATCCTCCTCTAACATTAGGTAGTGGGACAATTCAATTCTAATTTTATCCTCTTCATTGTATTTTTTTTTCAAGAGAGGGTTACTAACCCATTTTTATCGATCTTATGGGACAACTCTCGGAACATGTTAACTCACAATATTAATGGGTGTTAAACTAGCTCCCCGGGTGATACCATGAGGAGGTGTGTGTCCACAGTTGAGATGAAGGATGACCCAGATAAGTTGGGCTTACCAAGACCAATTAGAATAGTGTTTGGTATTCAACATCCCCTACATAATCAAAATTGACTCATGATGGTATTTTTTCATTAACGTGAGTTAGTTTTACAAATTTTTTTTACAGAAGATAATATTTAAGTTCTTAAAATTCAAAAATCATTTAAAAAGACTCTTTTAATAAAAAAAAAAAAAACTAAAAAAAATTGTTGCCCTTGGTGGGATTTGAACCGGGGCCATTCAGTTTAAATTGCCATCTTAATTACAAATAAGTACTTCTGTAATAACTTATTAGTTATTCGGATGATATGTTGTAGTCGTTACAAGGTAACCAGTTATCAGAGTACTTGCCATTACCAAAGTTTTGCTGGGTTATTAATAAACAAAACAACAAATTTAATTATTATATTGAAATCATTTTTTTACCAGACGCTTAAAACTTCCACTTCTTGTGTAACATTTTTTTAGTAGGTTCAAAATTTGGTCGACCGTTTCTGTTTATACTTTCTTTAGTAAATATAATCGATGAATTGGTATCAGATGCCAATTTTGTTCTTAGATCTGTCTTAAAATATTTCAAATTGCTAAATAAATATTCTCTCTGCAACAACGTTCAAAAACGGTAAAATAAAAATATACCAAATAACTTTTTGCAAAGTAGGAAACAATCTGTCTCCCAAGGAATTCTTTAAATCAAAAACCTTTATCCAATAATCTTCTGGCTCCAAATTGCTATGAAGCCCAAAAGTTCCAAAATCTAAGAGTACATGCTGTCGCCACTCATCGAGTGTTTGCAAATCGACATTGAAGGATGCAAATATTTTTTTAAACAAATGTAATGATTTGGGTTGAAAAGATTGGGCCATTTTGGGGTCAACAATATCCAAAATTGTATAGACATTGTCACTAAAATTAAATCTTGTTAAAAAAAAATTGCACCAAAATTCACATGCTACCAATTACACATCGGCTACACATGAAAATACAAATTACACATGATATGTGTAATTACACCTAAAGTGACAACACTGCCTATGAGCCACATCAAAACATTGACCTAGGAAGACAAAATTTTTTTTCTGAGCTTCTTAGGATGTAGAGAATTGATTTTTAACCCAGGCGTATCGAATTTCAATAAAAGTTGTTTTTCGCTCCACCCTAATGTAGTTAGGATACATATTAAGCTCAACGAAAAGTATTTATCAGCTTATTAATGTAAAACTATACCCGGTTATGGGACTAAATTTTGTGCAAAGTAAATATCAGGGAATCCACTTAGATACTTTTTAATTTTGAACTATAAAGCTACTGCAACCGAATTTAGTTTAAATATTTTACCAACTAGAGTAACAATTTTTTTCGAATTTAGTCCACTACCCTCGTAGATGCATAAGATATCTTTCTTCATTTAACGCAACTTGATGATGGGTATATAGGATTCGGCACAGCCGAATATAACACTAAAACTTGTTTGATACTTATGTTGAAATTTTTTTATATAAAATAAAATATTTCAATAACAGATTGTGGGCGTAGTTTGTAAAAAAAATATATGTATACATATATTTATATAATTACATATGTATGTATAATTTTAAGGATTTAAATTATTTGAATAAAAATAAGTAAATACAGTATATATGTATATACTTATGTAAGTTCAAATGTATTTGTCTTATCATATCATCTTATATTTAAATCAGAAAATTTGCATAAAACCATCTATTCATGAGCCTTAAACACACAAATGCTTTCATCAATTATTTAAAAATAATTACAACATGTCTTTGTAAATATTAAAATTTTAAAAGCATAAAATTTTAATGTGAAAAAACAAATTCCAAGAAATTATTCTTAAAATAAGATAAAAGAGACTCAAACACGAATTAAAAATTATGAATTTTATTATAATGATATTTTATATGTATTAATGCACGTGTAAGTATTTTAATAGCGTTGAACTTGATTTGTCAATTACGAGGAATTATAATATTATTACTTTTTTTTTGAAGCCATAATCCTTCATATAAAACCACAATAACATTAATAAGACAAAACAACAAAGAGAAATAAATATATTATATCGAGGATTTTTTAAACTAATAAATTACCCAGTAAAACTTTTCATTACCAAATAATGAGTTAAACAGTTAAACTATTGAACACGAACTACTTACTCATTCGCTGTTTAAGTCATTACATTAACATGGGGATGTCATTGGAGGCAAGTACTTACCAATTGCAGAAAACTAATGACTTGGGTAAGCAATTTGAAAGCAACAACAGCAACAACTTTTTTGTTGTTGTTTTATTAAAAACATATATTTTTAAACGAAATACAAAAATTTTTTTATGATCCCATGGGGGCTCGAACCCAGACCCTCCGACTGCTAGGCAGAGACTCTTCCACTGAGCTACTTCATATGTTGAAAACTTAGCAGCTTATAATTAATAATAACAATTTTTATTTTTAGATCCAAAATCATGTGAAAATAACTTTGTTTTTCCCTGCTTTTTTTTGCTTTGTTGTAATTTTTGGAAAGATATTTTTATACGATTTTTTGTAATTATTTTAAAACTTTTTTAAACTTTTTTAAACTAATTTTAAAACTTAAGCAATTTAAATCTTCTTTTTTGTATAAGTTTTCACATAAGATTGACGCTTACATACTTAAATGTTACAACCTGTTAAGGCAAAGTCCGAGCATATTTTAGAATTACATAGATTTCGATCTTGTGCGAATATTCTCCAATTTTATAGGCCAAGCTTTGAAAAATGTTCCTCTACTTGGTCTTTCTATCGAAGTTTCAGACATCCTCCTCTAACATTAGGTAGTGGAACATTTCAATTCTAATTTTATCCTCTTCATTGTATTTTTTTTTTCAAGAGAGGGTTACTAGCCCGTAATCCTAACCCATTTTTATCGATCTTATGGGACAACTCTCGGAACATGTTAACTCACAATATTAATGGGTGTTAAACTGGCTCCCCGGGTGATACCATGAGGAGGTGTGTGTCCACAGTTGAGATAAACGATGACCCAGATAAGTTGGGCTTACCAAGTTAAGATCAATTAGAATCGTGTTTGGTATTCAACATCCCCTACATAATCAAAATTGACTTATGATGGTATTTTTTCATTAACGTGAGTTAGTTTTACAATTTTTTTTTACAGAAGATAATATTTAAGTTCTTAAAATTAAAAAATCATTTAAAAAGACTCTTTTAATAAAAAAAAAAAAAACTAAAAAAAATTGTTGCCCTTGGTGAGATTTGAACCGGGGCCATTCAGTTTAAATTACCATCTTAATTACAAATAAGTACTTCTGTAATAACTTATTATTTATTCGGAGGATATGTTGTAGTCATTACAAGGTAACCAGTTATCAGAGTACTTGCCATTACCAAAGTTTTGCTGGGTAAATATCAACAAGTAAGAGTGTTATATTCGGCTGTGCCGAATCTTCTATACCCACCATCAAGTTGTGTTAAATTCAAAAACAGGGTGCAGCTAATTCAAAATCTGGACCAAAACTGAAAAAAAATCGCTAAACTATTTTAGTGGTTTCCCCAGTATTTACTTTGATCAAAGTTCGGTCTCATAACCGGGTATAGTTTTACATAAATAAGTTGTTAAATACTTTTCGTTAATTTGTAGTTAGGCTAAACACGTTAATAGTAATACGGCAGGTCCATATATTTCGTTAGGAGATCCTAATGCATTCATCATATATAAAGTCTGAGCTGAACATTGATTGATGCCTATCTAATTTCATAGGTGCAAATCTTTTTGATTGTAGATATAAAAAAAGGGGATGTTATATATATAAGACCGATTATATATATAAGACCGATTGTAACAAAATTTTACACACTGGCTGGTATATATAGAGCTTATTCTTGCAAAATTAAGTGGCCATAGCTATCATAGTTTAATAGCTTTTAACTGGCCTTTGCTAAAATTTTTGGTTTCCGTGAGTGTGTTTCATATGAAAGCTAAAGTCAAATATGGACTGATTCCTATAAAATTTGATAAATTGATCAAAAAGTGCATAAAACTTCCCTATTTTAAATTTAATCGTCATAGCTATTACAATTGTATTCAATTTATCAGCATTAATGTGTTTCCCGGGGCGGGGTTATATGGGAGCTCTAACTAAATTTGAACTGATTTTGTCCATTTTCAACACACATCTTTTTCAAGAATTCCAAAATACTTTTGTAAAATTTTGTTTCTCTAGCTCTTTTTGTTAAGGCGCTATCGTGCTTTAATCTGACGGACAGACGGACATAAACAACCTTTTCTTTATGTACACACAATTTCTATAATATATCGAAAATATTATAGCTAAATTTTGTCTCTCTAGCTCTTCTAGTTAAGGAGCTATCGCGCTTTTCTCTGACGGAAAGGCGGACATAAACCGTATTTTCGTATTGTATTTTTGTGTTTCTGTAAGCTTTTTACATGGGAGCTATGGTCAAATAGTAGCCGATTGTAACAAAATTTTGCAAACTTGCTGGCATTCATATAAGACTTCCTTTTGTAAAATTTTGTTGCTGTAGCCCTTTTTGTTAAGGCGCTATCGAGCTTTTATCTGACGGACAGACGGACATAAACCCCCTTTTCTTTTTGTATTTTTGTGTTTCCGTAAGTTTTTTATATGGGAGCTATGCTCAAATGGTGACCGATTGTGACAAAATTTTGCACACTTTCTGACATTGACATAAGACTTTCTTTTGCCAAATTTATTGGTTATATCTGTTACAATTTTAGATTTATTGGCATTTAAGTGTATTTTAGGTGAAATTTAGTCTGTTTTCGTAAGTTTTTTGTATGGGAGCTATGGCTAAATGTGAACCGATTTTGATGAAATTTTACACGCTGCCTAGTGCTAATGTAAAACTTCTATATACCAAATTTTATTATCATATCTGCTATAATTTGTCATTAATTAACAAATAAGCGATTAGCCTAGACGAGGTTATACGGGAGCTATGGTCAATATACGTCATAGTTATTACAATTTATACAATTTATCAGCATTGATGTGTTTCCCGGGGCGGGGTTATATGGGAGCTCTAACTAAATTTGAACCGATTTTGTCCATTTTCAACCGACATCTTTTAAAAGATATCCAAAATACTTTTGTAAAATTTTGTTCCTCTAGCTCTTTTCGTTAAGGCGCTATCGTGCTTTTATCTGACGGACAGACGGACATAAACAACCTTTTCTTTATGTATTTTTGTGTTTCCATAAGTTTTTTATATGGGAGCTATGGTGAAATGGTGACCGATTGTCCCAAAATTTTGCACACTGCCTGGCATTGACACAAGATTTACTTGTGCTTAATTTACTTGTGCTTAACTAGCTCTTGTAGTTAAGGAGCTATCATGATTTTATCTGACGGACAGATGGACATAAATCCCCTTTTCGTTTTGAATTTTTGTGTTTTCGTAAATTTTTTATATGGGAGCTAGGTCAAATAGTGACCGATTGCGACAAAATTTTGCACACTGGCTGACATTGACATAAGACTTTCTTGTGCCAAATTTAGTGGTTATATCTGTTATACTTTTATTGGCATTTAAGTGTATTTTAGGTGAAATTTAGGCTGTTTTCGTAAGTTTTTTGTATGGGAGCTATGGCTAAATGTGAACCGATTTTGATGAAATTTTACACGCTGCCTAGGGCTAATGTAAAACTTCTATATACCAAATTGTATCATAGCTGCTGTAATTTGTCATTTATTAACAAATAAGCGATTAGCCTAGACGAGGTTATACGGGAACTATGGTCAAATGTGAACCGATTTTGCCCAATTTCAATACAAAAATTTTCTCAGAGATGAAGAATATTTTTACTAAGTTTTAGTGAGCTAGCTCCTTTCGTTTAGGCGTTATCGTGATTTCAACAGACAGACAAACTGACAGACAGACGGACATCGCTCAATCGTCTTAGAATTTCATAAGGATTCAGAATATATATCGTTTTTGGTTTTTGAGCCAATATTAAGGAAATTACAAACGGAATGACAATCTCAATATGCCCCCCATTCTTTTTGATGGTGGGTATAAAAACGATTAGAGTAAGAAGGTTCCTCTCTATTATGGTTCTTATAAATCTTATTTCATACTAGCTACTGGGACCCGTACCCACATTAGCTACTTAATGCTGCGTTACCCCCATTTTAGACAATTGGGAACAATTCTAAAATATTTTATCTAAATTTGTATTTCTTTACTAAGGAATTGCTTTAGAATACATAATATTTTTGGTTCTTCCTTCGAGCGCGTAAATAAATAAAGCAGTTCGTTTTCCGACACTCGAACAAGCAACATGTGAAAAACTTGGATTTGTTAAATTTATTTCGCAAATTTACAAATATTGGCCCTAAGAATTATTTATTGTCATCGCAAAAGTAAACCGGAAAGGAAATTGCAGACTTCGGCAGTTCCAAAGATTTCTAGGGAATGCGTGGTATCAGTACATCTGTTCCGGTATACTTTCAGATAATTATCTTCGCCGAGTTTAGATTGTTCATCATTGTTTTTACAACGAAAATCAATTACCGTTGCACAATCGAGGTGGATCAATGTTTCGTAATAAAATAATAGGAACACTTGGAACCGAAGGAATAAGCTCTAACAGATAAACACGTGTTGTGTATGATAGTTCGAGTTTCGGGAACGAGTATAGGTGGTGTAAATAGTTCGAAGATTAGCAGGAGTGAAGTATCTCTTACACCGTTTTAGAAAACCGAGGCACTTGAATGCTTCTTTCGACACTTGAAAAATATGGTTAGTCCATCTAACATCACACTGAATTCTTATACCCAGAGCTTTTGATTCCTGAATTTTTACACTAAATATCTATGAAAAAAGATGAACAATGAGTTTTTAGAGCATTAAAATCAACTCTATTCGCGAGGCTTAATGGGTTTTAATGATTCATTCAGGTGTTGTCTCATATCACCTACCTCAAAAAGGCTTGGTTTATAATGAAATGAATACGAGTGGCAAATGTTAATACCATTTGCAAAGGGGTATATAGGATTGGAAGTTTGACATAGAAGTTCGGTAATGAATATAAGAAATAGTGTAGGAGAAAGAACGGAGCCTTGCGAAACCCCTAAAACTAATCTTTAATTCTGATGAGATGCCATCAATGACAACTTTTATAGTGCGATCTCTGAAGAAGCTCGATATAAAACGAGAAGAGTTATACTGACACAAAAAGCAACAAGTTTTGATAAAAGTACACCATGCCACACTCTATCGAACGCCTAGAAATATCCAGAGCCACAACTTTACTATTATCGAAAAGGTGGATTGAATGACACCATTTTGCCGATATGAAGTCTCCTACGAAATCCGTATAGGCGGTAATATAATAGATTGTTAGATTCCAGATACTTAACAAGATGGTAATTCATCATACTCTCCAAAGCCTTGGAGAATGCAGAACAAATTGCTATTGGGCGATAATTTTTAGAGTTGTTAGCCGCTCCCCTTTAAGGGATTGGCAATCTCCCAACACCAAGGAAATTTACCGGCATTGTATAAAGTTTTGAAAAGGTTAGCTAATGGACGAGCAAGCATCGAATGTCATCCAGCCCTGGAGATTCATTTATGTTGGGACTTGCTAAACTTGCTTTTACTGCATGGGCGCGAAAGGATATATTTGGCATAGTCACGGATACTGTTTCGGTCATAGGCTTTCTGGAAAGCAGGAATTGCTTGAAAATAATTTAGCAAAAGGTTAGCTTTATCAACAGGGTCTGTGAAGGTTTGGTAATCCTTTTAAATATAAGAAATTGTAGAACTTACATTATTCTTAACTCTTTAAACGAAGGACTACAATATGCTGCTTATACAGAGCCTTAATATTTTGGCATACGTACACCTCGCCTGTCTTCGGTGCAAATTAGTAGCTGTAGTTTGGTTATTACGCCATCTATGAAAAGCTTCCTCTCGCGATCTGACTGCAAGTTTGCAATTCCGATTGAACCATGTTTTTGACTTAGGTTTAATCGAAATTTTTCTACTGTAATGAATGATTTCATTCCAAGCTTAATAATACTTGATACCATTTACGCTGAGACATTAAAATTGCTGTCAAGAAAACAATTAAACTACCTATACAACTCATGTTGAGCATTTCGTAGCTGACAATATACCGAATTTTAAAAAAACTTGATCTGATGGTTTCGGAGTCCATATTTATTATATATAGATCTTCAATATCAATAATCAAATAATTAACAAACAATCGCTAATAAATTATAAAACAATCACCAAACAACAATCAAACATATCCGAATTCTATACGAACATGAATTGCCAGATTTCGATCACGAAATCTTAATGACAACCCTCTAGGGAACACAACACGCTTCAGCAATAAGGGCTGAAATCAATTTATAATATTAGAGCACCTGGTTGACCGAGCCTTGCTCGAAGCTTTATGATGAGCATTACAAGACATTACACAAATATGGAGTTAATTACGATTTAATTCATTTTGAAAGTTTTCAGTGGCGCCACCTGTTGAAATTTATTCATACCAACTAAGAAACCTACGTCGGCTCATGTACAACAACTTTGCTAAAGATCAAAGCATGATCAAATACACAGTTTACGATTAAACTCACTTTGTGTAATTTTCATTAGCGCCACCTGTCGGAAATTATTCACACTAACTAAGAAACCTCCGCCGGCTCATGCAATAAAACTTTGCTAAAGATCATAGAATAATCAAATGCACAGTTTACGATTTAATTAATTTTTAGTCATTTTCAGTGGCGCCACCTTTCGGAAATTAGTCTTTCCAACTTAAAAACCTTTGCCGGTTTATCCGCAACATCTTCGCTAAAGAACATATTATGAACAAACTCGTAGTTTACTATTATATAAAGAACATACATACAGACAAACATTCATTTGTTTAAAAGTTAGCATTACTACTTTTTTCCCATTTTATCCCCTAATTTCAAAAATGTTCCATATTTGGCACCAATTGAATTCGGTACATTTTATTAAAACGTATTTAACCCCATTCAAAAAGAATGGGGGGTATATTGAGATTGTCATTCCGTTTGTAATTTTCTCAATATTGGCTCAAAAACCAAAAACTATATATATTTTGAATCCTTATGAAATTCTAAGACGATTGAGCGATGTCCGTCTGTCTGTTGAAATCACGAGAACGCTAAAATGAAAGGAGCTAGCTCACTGAAACTTAGTAAAAATATTCTTCATCTCTGAGAAAATTTTGGTATTGAAATTGGGCAAAATCGGTTCACATTTGACCGTGGCTCCTGTATAACCTCGTCTAGGCTAATCGCTTATTTGTTAATAAATGACAAATTATAGCAGCTATGCTTATAAAATTTGGTATATAGAAGTTTTACATTAGCCCTAGACAGCGTAAAAAAAAAATTTCATCGAAATCGGTTCACATTTAGCCATAGCTCCCATGCAGAAAACTTACGAAAACAGCCTAAATTTCACCTAAAATACACTTAAATGCCAATAAATCTAAAAGTATAACAGATATAACCACTTAATTTGGCACAAGAAGCTCCCACCTTGACAGTGTGCAAAATTTTGTCGCAATCGGTCACCATTTGACCTAGCTCCCATATAAAAAACTTACGAAAACACAAAAATTTAAAAAGAAAATTGGATTTATCGTGATAGCTCATTAACTACAACAGCTAGTAAGATTAAATTAGGCACAAGGAAGTCTTATGTCAATGCCAGCCAGTGTGCAAACTTTTGTCACAATCGGTTACCATTTGACCATAGCTCCCATATAAAAAACTTATGGAAACACAAAAATACATAAAGAAAAGGTTGTTTATGTCCGTCTGTCCGTCAGATAAAAGCACGATGGCGCCTTAACGAAAAGAGCTAGAGGGACAATGTTTTACAAAGGTATTTTGGATGTCTTGAAAAAGATGTGTGTTGAAAATGAACAAAATCGGTTCCAAATTAGTTAGAGCTCCTATATAACCCCGCCCCGGGAAACACATTTATGCTGATAAATTGAATACAATTGTAATAGCTTTGACGATTATATTTAAAATAGGGAAGTTTTATGCAATTTTTGATCAGTTTATCAAATTTTATAGGAATCAGTCCATATTTGACTTTAGCTTTCATATAAAAAACACTCACGGAAACCAAAAATTTTAGCAAAGGCCAGTTAAAAGCTATTAAATTAGAAACTATGATAGCTATGGCCACTAAATTTTGCAAGGTAACAATCGGTCGACATTTGGCTATAATTCTTATATATATAACATCCCCTTTTTATATCTGCAATCAAAAAGATTTAGAGGTATATTCATTATATTAAGATTGCACCTATGAAATTAGATAGGCATCAATCAATGTTTAGCCCAGACTTTATATATGATGAATGCATTAGGATCTCCTAACGAAATATATGGACCTGCCATATTACTATTAACGTGTTTAGCCTAATTACATATTAACGAAAAGTATTTAACAACTTATTAATGTAAAACTATACCCGGTTATGAGACCGAATTTTGATCAAAGTAAATACTGGGGAAGCCACTAAAATATTTTTAAATGTTGAACTATAAAGCTACGGCAACCGAATTTAGTCCAAAGGTTTTACCAACAATACCAATTATCTTAGCGATTTTTTCAGTTTTGATCCAGATTTTGAATTAGCTGCACCCTTGTAGATATATAAGATATGTTTCTAAATTTAACACAACTTGATGGTGGGTATATAAGATTCGGCACAGCCGAATATAACAAAAAAGTACTAAATACGTGTTCAATATTTCTTTCACAATTATTGACTGCAATACAAAGTTCCTTTCTATATTCTTTGGTGTAAAAAATAAGAGTGGGTTAAAAAAGTACCAAAAAACTATTTTCACCCTTATTTACGACCTTTCGGACATAGTTTCAAAAAAGTACCAAACACCTGTCCGCTTATTTTCATAGTTGTTCAAAACGTAATTTTAATTTTATTTCTATACCTACTACTTTAGGAGATAAGTTTTACCGCTGAGGGGGTAAAAACGGGAGAAAAGGGGAAAAATCAAAAACGTTGATTTTTCCCTTTTTCCCCGTTTTTACCCCCTCAGCGGTAAAACTTCCAAAAGTCCCTTCATATTCGATCTATACGGCAAAAAAGGTACCCAGTATCTAAATTTTGTCGAAATCGTTAGAGCCGATTTCGAGATAGCCATTCTAAATATATACCCAGCAAAACTTTGGTAATGGCAAGTACTCTGGTAACTAGTTACCTTGTAATGACTACAACATACCCTCCGAATAACTAATAAGTTATTACAGAAGTACTTATTTGTAATTAAGATGTTAATTTAAACTGAATGGCCCCGGTTCGAATCCCATCAAGACCAACAATTTTTTTTAATTTTTTTTATTAAAAGAGTTTTTTAAATGATTTTTGAATTTTAAGAACTTAAATATTACTTTCTGTAAAAAAAAATTTGGAAAACTAACTCACGGTAATGAAAAAAAACCATCATGAGTTAATTTTGATTATGTAGGGGATGTTGGATACCAAACACAGTTCTGATTGGTCTTAACTTGGTAAGCCCAACTTATCTGGGTCATCCTTCATCTCAACTGCGGACACTGACATCCTCGTGGTATCACTTGGGGAACTAGTTTGATACCCCTTAATGTAATGAGCTAACATGTACCGAGAGTTGTCCCATAAGATCGATAAAAAATGAGTTAGGACGACGGGCTAGTAACCCTCTCTTGGAAAAAATAATATGAAGAGTATAAAATTAAAATTAAAATGTTCCACCACCTAATGCTAGAAGAGGGCGTCCGAAACTTCCATGAAAAGACCAAGTAGAGGGACATTTTTCAAAGCTTGGCCTATAAAATTGGAGAATATTCGCACAAGATCGAGTCCAAGGAATTCCAAAATATGCTTGGACTTTGACCTTAACAGGTTGTAACTGTAGGCCATTTAAGTAAGTGAGAGTCAATGTTATATAACCAGAAAGGAATATTTAAACTATTTAAGTTTCAAAATAATTAAAAAAAACTTCTTTATTTTTTATTAAATGCATTAAACATTTACAAAAAATCGTATAGAAATATTTTTCTAAAACTTACAACAAAGCCAAAAAAGCAGGGAAAAACAAAGTTATTGTCACATGATTTTGAATCTAAAAATAAAAATTAAATATATTAATTATAAGCTGCTAAGTTTTCAACATATGAAGTAGCTCAGTGGAAGAGACTCCGCCTAGTAGTCGTAGGGGTCTGGGTTCGAGCCCCCATGGGGTCATAAAAAAAATTTGTATTTCGTTTAAAAATATATATTTTTTAAATAAAACAACAACAAACAAGTTGTTGTTGTTGTTTTCCAATTGCTTACCCAAGTCATTACTTTTCTGCAATTGGTAAGTACTTGCCTCCAATAACATCCCCATGTTAATGTAATGACTTAAACAGTGAATGTGTAAGTAGTTCGTGTTCAATAGTTTAGCTGTTTAACTCATTACTTGGTAATGAAAAGTTTTGCTGGGTACAATTATTGCTCGTTTAAAGATATAAGATAAATCCATTTCAGTAATGAAATAGATACAATAAATGGCAATAAAACATTTAAAATTTTATATATAATTTCCTAATAATTTATGAAAATCTTTTTAAAAGCAATCTCTTGTATTGTCAATAATAATATTTAACAAATACTCAACTACTTAGTTTAAGTATTCCCATTTTCTGCACAATTAAAAGCAGACAAAATAGTCAAAAGAATATTTTTACCTTTTAACATTTTGTAATTATAATTTATATGATCCTTTTTGCTTGTCGCCTAAACCCTTCAAATATTTATTGCGATATTTAAACGCATACAAAAAAAAAAAGAAGAAATGAAAGGAAAGGAACTCCCCTCTAAAAATCTTTTTTTGAGCTGTAAAATTGCAAAATTGTTTTGCAAATGCTTGTGATGACGGGCGGTTGTTTCCATTCTGTTGCACTTAGATTAACAATAAAAAAAAAACATTGTTATTCTGGCACAATGCTATGGAGCAATCATGCCACCGACTTTCTTTCTGACATCAAAAAAATAAAAATAAAAAATAACTACTAGAAAACTGCAGAATCAAAATGACAAAAGGAATTGTGTAAATAGCGAACGATTTAAGCAAAAATGCTATTTGACAATTTACAAACGACCCGCAGAGTAGGAGGAGTAGGTACTTGTACAATAGATGAAATATAAAAAAAATATATTTTTTTTCAAGCAAAAAATTGTTCAGATGCAAAAACGAGACATATTTTATTTAAAGAGAAAACAATAAAACTATTATTAAAATCTTAAACAATAAAAGAAAACTTAACAGCTACTATGATATTACAACTGAAAAGGATATTTTGCATTTATTTCAATTTTAAATAATAACAATTGGAAAAGAAAATTGAAAACTTCTGGTAAACTTAACTGAAGTAAGTTCTTGTTACAAATATCAAAATAAAATAGCCATAACTGAGAATGGGCTCCTGACCAGACGTTGTCTTTATATATTAAAAAAATGTCCGTGAAAAAGAGTCAAAATTTTAAAATATTTCATAATATGTAATACTTTTTAAATTTTATAGTTTTCAAAAAGTCTATTAAAATTTCAATGTAGATATAAAACTTTTGCTGAAAATGTTCTTTAACAAAACCAAAAGTACAATCTTTTATTAAAAGTTAATGTTTTATTATATATTCGTAAAGAATAGAGTTCTAGGATGATTTTAAACCAAAATTCAAGTCATTCCAACATTAAACGAAATTTGTCTTATTTTTAAGAAAATTTTTGTGTTGTCGAACATATAACAAAGTAGCGCGTACTCGTACACGAATCCAGAAAATATAATTTTATAAAAAATGACAAATTTCTATATATCAAAATTTAAATTGCAAAAAATGTCAATTGGGTTTCCTTTT
Source organism: Stomorhina lunata (assembly GCA_933228675.1). Taxonomy (NCBI): domain Eukaryota; kingdom Metazoa; phylum Arthropoda; class Insecta; order Diptera; family Rhiniidae; genus Stomorhina; species Stomorhina lunata. The sequence continues at coordinate 39,424,812 of OW121743.1, read as the reverse complement.
TGGAAATTTTTGAAATTGTTTAACATAAATAATAAAATAAACTTTATAACTGTAAACAAATATTTTCATAAGAAATTTTTCAAAAATTTCTTATTTTTATAAAAATTTTTCAAAATTTCTTATTTTTATAAAAAAAATTTCAAAATTTCTTATTTTGATAAAAAAAAATTTCGAAAAGTTCTTATTTTTATAAGAAATTAAAAAAAAAAATCTTATTTGAAAAGAAATTTTTTCAAAAATTCTTAATTTTATAAGAAATTTTTCAAAAATTTCTAATTTTTATTACAAATTTTTCAAAAATTTCTAATTTTTATAAGAAATTTTTCAAAAATTTAATATTTTTATTAGTAATTTTTCAAAAATTTTCTTATTTTTATAAGAAAATTTTGAAAATTTTCTTATTTTTATAAGAAAATTTTGAAAATTTTCTTATTTTTATAAGAAAATTTTGAAAATTTTCTTATTTTTATAAGAAAATATTTAAAAGTTTTTTATTTTTGTTGGAAATTTTTCAAAAAATTTTTCAGAAATTTGTTGTTTTTACAGGAAATCTTTTCAAAAATTTCTCATTTTTTTGGGTAATTTTTCAAAAAATTTTTATTTTTATAGGAATTTTTTTTCAAAAATTTCTTATTTTTAAAGGAAATTTTAAAAAATTCTTTTTCTAATATATATTTTTTGCAGAATTTTATATTTCTATAGGAATTTTTTTGAAATTATTTTTTTTTATTTTTATAGTAAATTTTTCAAAAATTTCTTATTTTTATAGGAAATTTTTTTAAAAAATTCTTATTTTTATAAAATTTTTCAAAGGTTTCTTATTTTTGTACACAATTTTAAAAAAATATCCTATTTTTATAAACAAATTTTCAAAATATTCTTATTTTTTCCGGATATTTTTCAAAAAATTCTTATTTTTATAGGAAGCTTTTCAAAAATTTCTTATTTTGATAGGAAATTTTTCAAAAAATTTTTATTTATAAAGGAAATTTTTCATAAAGTTTCTTGTTTTTATATGCATTTTTTGACAATTTTTTTATTTCTATTTGTATAGGATATTTTTCAATTTTTTGTTTTTATAAGAAATTTTTTATAGATTTATTATTTTTATACAAAATTTTTCAAGAATTTCTTATTTTTATAGAAAATTTTTTAAAATATTCTTATGAAATTTTTCCAAAAATTTCTTATTTTTGTGGGGATTTTTTCAAAAATTTCTTATTTTCATAGGAAATTTTTAAAAAATTTTTAATTTTTATAGGAAATTTTTCAAAAATTTTTAATTTTGATAGCTAATTTTTCATTCATTTCATTTCTTATTTTCATAAGAAATTTTTCAAAAATTTCTTATTTTTATAGGAATTTTTTAAAAAATTTCTTATTTTTATAGAAATGTTTTCAAAAATTTCTTATTTTTATAGGAAATTTTTGAAAAATTTCTTATTTTTATAGGAAATTTTTCAAAAATTTCTTATTTTTATAGGAAATTTTTCAAAAATTTCTTATTTTTATAGGAAATTTTTCAAAAATTTCTTATTTTTATAGGAAATTTTTCAAAAAATGTTTCTAAAATTTCTTATTTTTAAAGGAAATTTGCAAAATTTCATATTTTTACAGGAAATTTAAAAAAAATTTATTTTTATTGAAAATTTTTCAAAAATTTCTTTTTTTTATAGAAAATTTTTCATAAATTACTTATTTTTGTAGGAAGTTTTTCAAAATTTCTTATTTTCATAGGAAATTTTTCAAGAATTTCTTACTTTTATAGAAAATTTTTCAAAAATTTCTTATTTTTATAGGAAATTTTTTAAAAATACATGTTCGAACTAGTAATGAAACTCTAATTAAAACATGGATCTTTTAAAAACATTGAAATGATTTACATAATTCCAGCATTTCTCCAGAAGTAATTTAATCATCACCATTTATTACTCTAGTGAGAGTAACTAAATAGCCATAGAAACATTTAAATGTCCAAAGTCGTGATTTGGAATACAATTCTAAAATAGTTAAAACACAAACCATTTCTAAGAAGAAAACAAAGTTCAGGCATGTGAAACTAAAGTAATCTAAAGTTTTGGGGTAAATTTAGTGTGTCACATTTCTTTATACTGCCCACATGTGAACAGTGAACAAACTTACCCAGCAGTTTTTGTTAAATTGTCTGCAAATATATTATCCTGTGCTTGTCATTGGATGGAAATGGTAGCCGCTTTTGAACCAGAAAAAACCAAACCAAAAGAAAAACTTTTGGGTAGTGTCCTACATTTGGTGTGTGTGTGTGTGTACGCATTTATTTATAGAATCATAAAAGAGCATTTAAGTTACTTGTATCCTTTTCCGGTTAAATGAAAATACAAAATTTTGTATTTTTCAGTAAAATCTGAAAGAAATAAAATAAACCGTAGCATCAACGATTACATTTTAACAACTTTCAGTTTTTTTTATATAAATTATAAAAGCAAAATAAAAAATGTTTCTAGAAAAAGCACTTAAAGATAGAGCAATCAGGCTAAGCCGACCATAAGATATCCTATACAATATTAAGATGGATATCAAATTAAAATTAAATTTTATCTTTGACAATTTCTTTAGTTTTCCGAGCATTTTAGAGAATTTTATAAAACATTTCGTTTAAAATAAACACAATTCCTGCGTGGGTCACATTCAATACAAAATTTTGACCAACATTTTAATGACAATAACATATAGACCGACGATCCGATGTACCTTAATCCATTTACAAAGTATTGTCTGTGAAACATTATTTTTGTATGTTGCCAACACTATCATAACAACCTCCACCTAACTTGATGTAGGGTATGGCAATAAAAATATGTTTAACTATTCTGACTCCTTTATGAGCTTTAAGTAAGTTTTAGGCTTTTTTACAGCTTTTATTGTTACATAACTTTCAAGCAATTTAGTTTAATTTAAAACAGAGCATATTCAAAATGCCTTAAAGTTGAGAAGTCACATGATTTTATATTCTTTATATTCTATTATTTCAAACCGCTACTTCGATAATAGGAAAACCTGAATTGACAATGTTGCCAGGCTCAAGTTGTACGAGAGTGCAGCTAATTCAAAATGTTGGCCAAATGTGGTATTGTTGGTAATATATTTGGACTAAATTCGGTTGCAGTGGTATAGTAACTATAGTTCAACATTTAAAAGTATCTAAGTGGTTTTCCAAGTATCTACTTTTGATAAAATGCTGTTTCATAACCGAATATAGTTTTATATTAATAAGCTGTTTCGTTGTGCCATAAACATGTTGATAGCAACACGGCAGGTTCATATATTTTATTAGGAGTTCATAATGCATCTACCGTGTATAAAGTCGGGACCTAACATTGATAGCTATCTAATTTCATAGATGCAATCTTAATATACTGAATGTACCTCCAAATCTTTTTGATTGTAGATATAAAAAGGGGATGTTATATATATAAGAACTACAGCCAAATGTTGACCGATTGTTAAAACATTTAATATACTGGCTGGTATTAGTATAAAGTTTATTTGCGCAAAATTTAGTGGCCATAGCTGACATAGTTTATAATTTAATAGCTTTTAACTGGCGTTTGTGGCATTTTAGTGGTTACTGGGAGTGGTTTTTATATGAAAGCTATGGTCAAAAATGGACCGATTCCTATAAAATTTGACGTACTGACTGAAAGTTGCATAAAACTTCTCTGTTCTAAATTTAGTAGTCATAGATTTTAGAATTTTATTCAATTTATTAGCATAAATGTGATTCCCGAGCAGGGTTACATGGGAGCTCTAACTAAATGTGAACCGATTTTACCCATTTTCAGCACTCAATTTCTATAACATATCGAACATAACCCGTGTTTTCTTTTTGTATTTTTGTGTTTCCGTAAGTTTTTTATATGGGAGCTATGGTCAAATGGTGACCGATAGTAACAAAATTTTGCACACTGGTGGGCATTCACATAAGACTTCCTTTTGTAAAATTTTGTTGCTGTAAGCCTTTTCGTCAAGGCGCTACCGTGCTTTTATCTGACGGAAAGACGCACATAAACCCCCTTTTCTTTTTGTATTTTTGTGTTTCCGTAAGTTTTTTATATGGAAGCTATGGTCAAATGGTGACCGATTGTGACAAAATTTTACACACTCGTTAGTACCGACATAAGACCACCTAGTAATAAATTTAGTGGTTATATCTGTTATAGTTATAGATCTATTGGCATTTAAGTGTATTTTAGGTGAAATTTTGGCTGTTTCCGTAAGTTTTTTGTATGGGAGCTATGACTTAAATGTGAACCGATTTTGATGAAATTTTACGTGCTGTATAAGGCTTATGAAAAACTTCTATATACCAAATTTTATCTTCATAGCTATTATAATTTGTTATTTATTAGTAAATAAGCGATTAGCGTAGGGGAGGTTATACGGGAGCTATGGTCAAATGTTAACGGATTTGCCCAATTTCAATACTAAAATTTTCTCATAGATGAAGAATGGTTTTACCAAGTTTCAGTGAGCTAGCTCCTTTTGTTTAGGCGCTATCGTGATTTCAACAGACAGACGGACGGACAGACAGACGGACATCGCTCAATCGTCTTAGAATTTCATAAGGATTCAGAATGTATATCGTTTTTGATTTTTGAGGCAATATTAAGGAAATTAGAAACGGAATGACAATCTCAATATACCCCCATTCTTTTTGATGGTGGGTATAATAAATCGATTGCGATAAATTTTGTTTTTACCCTTTAGGAGGTATATTTGTCGCATTTTTGTTTTTATATATACCCAATGTTTCAAAATATACGCTTTGGTTGAAAAAGTACCATAAATAAAAGTGTTACCCCTTTAGTTTTACCTCTTTTTGATATATATTTCTCCCATTTTAAAATAAGTAATTATTTTCGTAGCTGATCAAAACTAAATTTTAATTTTGTTTTAATTACTTTTAGTTTCGGAGATAAAACGTTACCAATTTTTTCAGTTTTATCCAGTTTTACCATCTGAACTGCAATTCAGCCGTTTCGTGGGTCTAAAATGGTTAAAAAGGCAAAAATTGGCAAGGTTTAATATACCAAATCAGAAGTGATAGAAAACCAATGTAAATTGGGTAACTACTAACAGCTATAAAAGTAAACGGTTTACTCCCTATTTTTAGGAGCGATTTTCGTACGTATTAGCCATTTATACCTTTTAAATCAATGAACATAGAAACATAAAATTCATATATCACATTAAAAGAAATTTAAAAATATCGAATACGCCTTTGGTACTTCTTCGACTTTAGGGGAAAAAAGGGTAAAAATAAAAAAATAAAATAAAAAGAAGCATGTCATTATTATTTGGATACCTTTTGCACCAATAAAACTAGAATATAATTTTCTAGAGAAATCGATTCATATAAACTGATATAAAACTCATGATAGGTAAATTCGTTTTTATTTTGGGGTTAGAATATTAAAAATATATGACCTTAACCAAGAGAAATAGAAATAAAACTGAAACTCCGTTGAGATAAGATATGAAAGTAAAAGGACACGTATTCGGTACTTTTTGAAAATTTAGCCCTTAAAGGGGTAAAAATGAGTTAAAACGAAAAGTAGTAACGATATATCAACGAAAGTAAAGGTGATAGAAGCAGAAATTTTAGAGTTGAGTTTGAATCAGCTAAAGTCCAAAATTTAAGAAAAATCGATTGATATAAAATATATATCAAGCACGTCTTCGATTCTTCTTACAAAAAGGGGAAAATAAATAATTTTACATATCCTAACAAAGAGGCATAATAAAAAAGTGAAACTGCTTTGATATCGGGAATGAACTAAATAACAAGTCTTTGGTACTTTTTTTTAACCCCTTAAGGAGAAATGACGAGTGTCGCCCGCAAACTTTTTCTGTGCCAAATTCGAAATTAACGGGCTATGCCCGCCGCATATTTAAATGTTTCAAAAGCAGTAGTGGTAAATTAAAATGTTTCTTCAAAATTAAATCATGTCACCCCTTGCGACATGATTTAATTTTTTTAAATTTAAAAATTGGCCATTCAGGGAATAAACAAGAAAAATTCCGTAACGCTCAAAAACTAAAAGCGGTAGAACCAAAATTAGAATTTAGTTTGAATCGATTGATTTCTAGAGTTTATATACGAAAAACTTAGTCTCGATTTTCTCCTTATATATCGGGTTATCCATTTTGCTGTTTCAAAAGTGAACGTGAACACATATTTTTTTCATTATATTTTTTTTATTATAAAGTTTGAACTTTGACATTACGTGTGAAACACTAAATCATTTAAATGAACTCCACGTGAAATGCTGCAAGCATTGATTCTTTTGAGGCCATTTTCGACCACTTTTTGACACATATTGGGCGGTATTTCAGCCATAACTTGACAAATGTTGATTTTTAAGGGCTCAAGAGTTGAAAGTTTATCTACATAAGCGTAGCCTACAAAAAAATCTAATGGTATCAAATCACATGATTTTGGTGGCATGTTACTATCGCCCACGACCAGAAATTACGCGACAAGGAAATATCTCTTGCATATTCGCTCGAGTTGTGTGGCATGTGGCACCGTCTTGTTGAAACCATTTATTCTCCAAGTCGTATTCTTCAATAATGTACCGTGAGACAGTCCTAAATAATTCCTGAGAACGACGAAGATCCTACACACTTTCACTTACATCGGCGATATTAACAGCAAAACGAGCGAAACGATGATGAACAGGCCTTACAATATTTATAACCGCTCCAGTCTCTTCAAATTTCTTCACAATTTTGCCAATTGCTTTCGTAGTTAGACGATTATGTAAACCATAATCTCCTCTTAAAGCACGATATCTGGCTGTTGCAGAATCACCATTTTTGTAGTATGTTTTGCTAATTTGTATGCCTTGTGTAATACTTAAGCGATCCATTTTCGACTGAAAAGAAAAAAATTTGTTTAACAATTTAGTTTGATAGATGTCGAATTCCAATCCTTTAGTTTTGAAACCACGAAATGGATAACCCTTTATAATATCTAAAGCCGAAATAAGAAAAATCTGTAATCATTTACATTCCATACCAATCCTGGGTCAATTTAACAATGTCAGTCCGTCTGGCTGTCTGGACCCCCATGTAAAGCTTGTAAACAAAGTACAGGTCATAATTCTGGAGATAATTTGATATCATTTTTCGCAAACAATTTTTTATATTAAAATTTATAAAAATCGGTCTTTTATTTAGTATATTTTATATTATTTAGTATATTAGTATATTTTTATGAAATTTAAAAAGATTTCAGCTTATACACACGGAAATTACTGCACACAATTTTGAAATCGGTCCAGATTTAACCATAGCTCCCATACAAACTCTTCTGACAAAACTCACAAATTGAGACGAAAATCATTAAAACAATTCAATGTTTGTTGGTTGAATACATAAATTTCGAGGTAATCAGTCCTCGTTTGAACCTAGCTCTCATATAATTCCCGATGACGGAAATGGGTTAATTACTTTATAAAAGGCAAAATGTTTGTACTTACTTACTTAATTAAATGGCCTATATTTACAACCTATTAAGGTCAAAGGCAGAGCATATTTTAGAATTCCATGCGCTTCGATCTTGTGTGCATATTCTCCAATTTCTAAGGATTTGATTCTCTTCTACTTGGTCTTTCTATTGAAGTTTCGGACGTCGTTTTCTCACAATAGGGGCGCCGTTTTTATTCTAATTTTAGCCTTTTCTTAGTTATTGTTCTTTCCAAAAGTGGGTCCTAACCCATCTTTTAATCATTTTTATGGTAGAACTCGCGGTATATGTTAGATCACTGCATTATCGGTTGTTAATGTAGTTCCCCGGGTGATACCACGATGAGGTGAGATGAAGGATCACCAGGATAAGTCTGGGCTTACCAAGTTAAGACCAATCAGAACCGTTACTTGATATCCAATATCCCCTACATCACCAGAAAATGTTTGATGTATGATGACAAAATTAAAGATTTTTTTATAGGTACATTAGTAAAATTTTCTCTAAATCAACATTACTCGAAAAATTACCTATATATCCACAATTTTTAAAAAATGTCTAATACATAGTAACAAATTGAAAAAAAAATGTCTAATACATAGTAAATTTTTAAATAATTACCTATAAATAGCCAATTTTTCAAAATTTCCTATAGATCGAAAATTTATAAAAAATTTCCTATAAATAGTCAGTTTTCGAAAGTTTTCCTATAAAAAATAAATTTTCAAATAATTTCTTATAAATAGTAAATTTTTAAAAAATTTCCTATAAAAAGTAAATTTTTAAAAAATTTCCGATAGAAAGTAAATTTTTAATAAAATTCATATAAAAAGTAAATATTCGAAAAAAAATTCCTATAATTTAAAAAGTAAAATTAAAGGAATTTTTCGAAACATTTCCTATAAAAAGTAAATTTTTGAAAAATGTTCAATAAAAAGATAATTTTTGAAAAACTTCCCACGAAAAGTAAATATTTGAAAAATTTTCTATAAAAAGTAAATTTCTGAAAATTATATAGTAAATTTCTAAAAATTATATAAAATTATATAGGAAATTTTTAACAAATTTCCTATAAGAAGTAAATTATTAGAAAAAAAAAATATAACAGAAGGTAGTAAGTTTAAAACAGAAACAATTTTGAGCTTATGGGTACGGGAGGGTTAATTTCTATCAAAATAAAATTAAAGGTTCCTTTGAAGAATTTGTTAGATTTAAATTGAAATATAACAATAAAAACATTTAATTTTTAGTACCTTTTTTTAAAAAATTAAGAATTTTAAAAATTTTACTTAACCCTGGTAATAAAAGGGTTAATGACATCCGATTTCAAACAAAGTTTTAATATATTTCTACTCATTCAAGCAATAATAATTACAGTTCTTATTGTAAAAACTGCCCATATATATATATATATATTTTTTTGTATAACTTTGGTGAAAAATGGGTTCCTGTCCAAGTCCTTTGACTTTAAGTCGCTGGTTCGCCTAAGCCGTTAAAAATATCGATATAATTCTTTTTTTTGTGGTAATCTCCAGGGTACTCTTACTAACACTTTGGAACTTTTTTTACTTTTTTCGAATTTGTTTAATAAACTAGTACCTGGTTGACCGAGCCTTGCTCGGAGCTTTATGATTAGCATTTTTAGGCAAATTTTAAAATTTTTTATATATTTTATTTTATAAAGTAGTAAGATAAATTTAGAGGAAATACATTGTACAAATATTAAGTTAATTTTGAATTATTTTATTTATTTTGTCCGATCAACATATAGTTTGCGTAGTTTACAGATTAACTCATTTTAAAAATTTTGGAAATTGGTCATACAAACAGAAACCTCCGTCGACTCATGCGCAACAACTTTGCTAAAGATTGATCAAATGCACAGTTTACGATTTAATTAATTTTGAGTAGTTTTCAGTGGCGCCACCTAAAGTTGTTCATACCAACTAAGAAACCTTCGTCTGCTTATGCGTAACAACTTTGCTTATGATTATAACATGATCAAATGCACCGTTTACGATTTAATTAATTTTGAGCAATTTTCAGTGGCGCCACCTATCGGACTTTGGTCATTCCCATTAATAAATCTTCGTCGGCTTATCCGCAGCAACTTTGTTAAAGATTATAGCATGATTAAATGTACAGCTTACGATTAAATTGATTTTGAGTAATTTTAAGTAGCGCCACCTGTCGGAAATTATTTACAACAAATAAAAAGCCTTCGCCGGCTCATGCGCTACAACTTTGCTAAAGTTCATAGCATGATCAAGTGTACAGTTTACGATTTAATTAATTTTTAGTAATTTTCAGTGGCGCCACCTAACGGAAATTAGTATTACCAACTTCAAAACCTTCGTCGGCTTATCCGCAACATCTTCGCTAAAGAGCATAATTTGATCAAATTTACAGTTTACTATTCTATAAAGAACATACATAAAAACATCCATTTGTTTAAAAGTTATAACATTACTCATTTTTTCCCCTTTTTATCCCCTACTTTCAAAAAGCTCCGCATGTATATTTGCTACTTCTTTGTTACCAATTGAATTCGGTACATTTTATTAAAACGCAGTTAGCATAATTCTTATTCATATTACTTTTTGAGATATTAAGTTATCATGTTATCCCTTTTTTATCCATTTGAGCATCAAAATCAAAAAAGTGCCAAATACGTGTTCAATATTTCTTTCACATCTATTGACTGCAGTTTCTTTCTATATTCTTTGGTTTAAAAAATAAGAGTGGGTTAAAAAAGTACCAAGAAAACAATTTACCCTTTTATACCCCCTATCGGACATAGTTTCAAAAAAGTACCAAACACCTGTCCGCTTATTTTCATAGCTGTTTAAAAGTCCCTTCTTCTTCGACCTATACATCAAAAACCGAGCCGTTTTCGATATAGCCATTCTACATATATATAGTACCAGGTAGACCGAGCCTTGCTCGGAGCTTTATGATAAGCATTTTGAGGAAAATTTTAAAGTTTTTATATATTTTCGAGGCCCTATGCTGCACTGGGAGTCAAGGATAACAGAAGAAGAAGAAGAATATATTTTATATTATAAAGTGCTAAAATAAATTTGGAGGAAAGACATTGTAGAAATATTCAGTTAATTTTGAATTATTTGATTTATTTTGTCCGACCAACACATAGTTTACATAGTTTACAGTTTAACTCATTTTGAATAATTTTGGAAATTATTCATATCAACAGAAACCTCTGTCGACTCATGCGCAACAACTTTGCTAAAGATTATAGTCTGATCAAATGCACTGTTTACGATTTAATTCATTTTGAGTAGTTTTCTGTGGCGCCACCTGTCGGACTTTGCTTATTCCAATTCATAAACCTTCTTCGGCTTATCCGTAACAACTTTGCTGAAGATTATAGCATGATTAAATGTACAGCATACGATTAAATTGACTTTGAGTAAATTTCAGTAGCGCCACCTGTCGAAATTTCTTCATACCAACTAAGAAACCTTCGTCGGCTCATGTGCAACAACTTTGCTAAAGATTGTAGTATGATTAAATGTAAAGATTACGATTAAAATTAAGTTTCTGTATCGCCACCTGTCGGAAATTATTCATACCAACTAAGAAACCTTCGTCGGCTCATGTGCAACAACATTGCTAAAGATTGTAGCATGATTAAATGTACAGATTACGATTAAATTGACTTTGAGTAAGTTTCTGTAGCGCCACCTGTCGGGAATTATTCATTCCAACTAAAAAGCCTTCGTCGGCTCATGCGCTACAACTTTGCTAAAGATCATAGTATGATCAAATGTACAGTTTACGATTTAATTAATTTTTAGTAATTTTCAGTGGCGCCATCTGTCGGAAATTAGTCTTATCAACTTTAAAACCTTCGCCGGCTTATCCGCAACATCTTCGCTAAAGAGCATAACACAATCAAATTCACAGTTTACTATTCTATAAAGAACATACATACAGACAAACATTCATTTGTTTAAAATAATACTAATTTTTCCCCCTTTTTATTCCCTAATTTCTAAAAGTTCCATATGTATATTTGGTACTTTTTTGGTGCCAATTGAATTCGGTACATTTTTTTAAAACGCATTTAACATAATGTATAATGTTCCTATTCATATTACTTTAGAGATGTTAAATTATCATTTTATCCGTTTTTTACCCATTTTGGCTCCAAAATCAAAAAAGTACTAAATACGTGTTTCATGTTTTTTTTACATCTATTGATTGCAGTACAAAGTTTCTTTCTATATTCTTTGGTTTAAAAAATAAGAGTGGGTTAAAAAAGTACCAAAAAAACAATTTACCCTTTTTTACCCCCTATCGGACATAGTTTCAAAAAAGTACCAAACACCTGTTCTCTTATTTTCATAGCTGTTTAAAACGTAATTTTAATTTTGTTTCTATACCTATTACCTTAGGAGATATATCGTTTTCGATTTGTTCCCCTTTTTACCCGTTTTTACCCTCTTAGAGGCAAAGGTTCCAAAAGTTCCTTCAAAGGTTCCAAAAGTTCTTCGACCTATACATCAAAAACGGTACCCACTGTCAAAATTTTATCAAAATCGTTAGAGCCGTTTTCGAGATAGCCATTCTATATATATATATATATATATATATATATATATATATATATATATATATATATATATATATATATATATATATATATATATATATATCTATATATATATATATATATATATATATATATATATATATAGATTTATATGTATATGTATATATATATATATATATATATATATATATATATAGATATATATATACATACAATTATTGCTCGTTTAAGAATATAAGATTCAAAAAACCAAAAAAAAGTATTGAAAACGGTAGGAAAAAATATTTTTTTTGTCCTATGTGAAAGTATACTAACGTTAGCCTAGTGCAACAAAAATAGATATTTGAATATTTTGAGGTCTCAAAACAGTAAAACCAGTCAAATTTTTTAAAATTTGTTAAAAATAATACATTTTTTATTGCATATGCTCAGGAGAGTCTTCTAGAACGTAAAATATTCTGGGAAACCCTTAATAATTAGCAAACTTTTAAGCCGATATAAATGTTTTATATCTCGCTGGAAAGCCAATTTTGTTTCTGTAGCATGCTGTTCAAAATGTATTAAAAGAGATATCCTAAGTTTTAACATTTTTAAGAAATCTGAAGAAAACCCTCCTTTTTACCATATAACTGGGATATTCAAACTTTGCCGTCAAGTCGGCACGCTTTCCCGATATCCGATCTGAATGAAACTCTGTATTTGGGTTATTAGGGTCAAATGTAAAAAATAGGCGGTAAGTCTTTCTGTATTGCAAAGTTTAATTTCCTCCATACAAGGGACTAATGTATATAATATATACATTAGACCCAGATATATTATATGAAATTGAAAGAATTTTTTCAGAAATGAAAAAAAACTCAGTACAATTTTAAGATGTCGGACCACATATAGACTTATTTACTTGTCAAAGTTATAATATTTACAAGTAAATATTTAGTTATTTCGCAGTGGGAGTTATGCCAAATGCGAAAATATTCCCGAAAATGTATGTATGCTAACTAGGGTTCCAAATTAGTGTCTGTCTTTCATTATGATAAGTCAATTAAAGTTTTTCTAACAACTTTAATTCATTTATTGACTTCAAAAAATACTAATTTTTAATTTAATGCCTTCATTAGATGAATAATTAAATTATTGTCTAAATTTGAGTTTAATTTCAGGAAATTAAATTATGCTTTAACTAAATAATTTCTCGCCCATGCGAAATAGATTAAAAAACATATTTATTTTTTGGGGTTTTTGTGTTGTTAAAATTGAAATTCTCACTTGCAAATAGAAATGAATTTAATTTGTATAAATTTAATGTTTTTTTTATTTTGTTTTCCAACAATTTTCCTCTGAATTTATATTTCTACGAATCGTTGCGGTCTTTGTGCAGAGGAAAACATTGAAAAACAAATTAAAATGTTTGATTTATAATTAAATTTAGCATAAAAATTGAATTTGTTTTTGTTTGTTTTTTTTGGAATAAGGTCGGGCAAGGAAACCAATTGAGTTTAGAGTGTGAAATTATCGGATTTAAAACATTTGCCAGTAGATTTATGATTACTTTTTTGTATGCACCCATTAGAGTGCCCCAGCTTTGTATGGAGAAAATAAAACTTTGTTATACAGAAAGATGTACCCCCAATTGTTTTACATTTGACTTTAGTAATCCAAATACAAAGTTTTATTCAGATCGGATATCGCGAAAGCGTGCCGACTTGACGCCAAAGTTTGGACTTGTCACTTATATGGGAAAAATAAGGGGTTTCTTTAAACGTTTGACAAAAATATCACGCTTACTCTGAAAACTAAATGAGCTTTCCAAAGAGATATATTACCTAAAAATCGGTTGGAAGCTTTACTAATTATTAAGGGTCTTCCAAAATATTCCACATTTGTGAAGACTCTCCTGAGCATATGCAATAAAAAACAAGTAAGAAAAGCTATAGTCGGTCAAACCCTTTACTGCTAAGGTCATATATGGATCAAAACTTAACAAGTTTTTTCACCACCATAGGTGGAAAGGGTATTATAAGTTTGTGCTGATATATGTAACGCATAGAAATATTTGTCTTAGACCCATCTTTTAGTATATCAATAGGCTTAGAATCACTTTCTGAGTCGATTTAGCAATGTCCGTCCGTCTGGCTGGCTGGCTGGACCCCCATGTAAACCTTGTAATCGAACAACAAGTCGTAATTCTAAAGATATTTTGATGAAATTTGGCACAGATAATTTTTGATCATGGCTATTGAAATTCGTCAAAATCGGTCTATTATTTATGGTACCTCCCATAGGTCCCACTTCCCGGAATTGATATGTTGGCCACAAAAAATCAATTTATTTTTTCATGAAATTTAAAACAAATACCAAAATCACTGTGCCAAATTTCGCTGAAATCGGTTCATATTTGACCATAGCTCCCATACAAACTCTTTTCTAAAAACGCACTAAATGAGACAAAATTCACTAAAACGCTCGTAAATCCGAAGATAATGAGAATTTTAAGTTTATTTTTTGCATAACTGTAATCAGTTCGCCAAATTTCGAGATAATTGGTCTACATTTGACCCTAGCTCTCATAAATGTATAAGTTTTTTGAATATGTTTTTGTCTTTATACAGGAAAAAGAACACCTTTGACCTTAATGGTAAAGGGTATCGTATGGTCGGGCTTGACCGACTATAGCACTTTCTTACTTGTGTTTTTTCAAATTTTCTAGATTTAAGTAGATTAATGTTATTCCCGGCTAAGGACCTGATATGGGAACTAAGGTCAATTGTGGATTATTTGTTACAAAATTTCGGTTATTGGTTTATATTTACAAAATATTTATATGTGCAAAGTTTTAGTAGTTAGCTTTAGTTTATCTTTAGATTTAAAAGCGTTTTTGTGTTTTTATGGTTGTTTAAACGACTTTTGAGAATGTGTCTTGTATTGGAGGCATGATCAAATATAGACCGATTCCTACAAAATAGGGTACACTGATTAAAATTACCATAAGCAATATTTGTGTTGAATATTATCAAGATACAACAAAATTTGCGGATATAAAGGCCCAAAACTCTATTCCGGAAAGATATCCCTATGGGAGGTATCCGAAATAGTAATTAGATTTTACCAATAAAGTATAGGAATATCCCTGGATCAAAATATGAATATGTGCCAAATTTCATTAAACTATCTTCGAAGATACGACCTGTGCATTGATAACGGACGGACATCGTCAAAACAACTCAGGGAGTAATTCTGAGTCGATCGGTATGCTAAAAGGTGGGTCTCAGACCAATATTTCGATGCATTACAAACATCAATATTCCACCTATGGTGGATTACAATTAATATTTTTAAATATTTTAATAACTTTGACTTTTTTTCTGAGATCTCAAGATATTAAAATATCAATTTTTATTACAATGGGTTAAAGTAAAGTCACATTTGCATAGGGCGAAAAAAAGTATTTTTCGTACCGATCCAAAAAAACCTCCACTTTTGGTTTTTTTAATAGTTTGTTAAACGAATTCGCAAAAAGTAAAATAATTTCCAGAGTGTTAGTAAGAAGACCCTGCAGATTACCACGAAGAAAAACTCGATATATTTAACGGCTTAGACGTACCTGCGAGTTTAGAAAAAAAAAACATTTTTTACCCAAAGTTATAATGTGAATTGTTAAATATTAGCAGTTTTAATAAGAAGAACTGAAATTATTTTAACGAGTAGAAATATATATTAAATTTTTGGTTGAAATTGTCAAATTGTATACAAATTAACCCTTGCATACCCTTAATAGTTCCTATGCTTAGTATATGGGTACGCAAGGATTAATTTGTATAAAAATGTATGTAAAGGCGCCTTTGAACAATTTTTTTTTTATATCTTGGGACATTGTAACACCCATGTATTGTTTTTATGTTAAAATATATAAAGAGTTATCCATTTCGTGGTTTCAAAAATATAGGACTGGAATTCGATATCTGTCAAACTAAGTTGTTAAGCCAAATTTTTCATTTTTAGTTGCAAGTCTGCCATTTACCAAAATGGATCGCTTAAGCATCACACGACGCACATAAATTATCACCATTACCAAAACTACAAAAATTGTGATTCTGCAACAGCCACATTTCGTGCTTTAAGAGGATATTATGGTTAATATAATCGTCCAACTACGCAAGCAATTGGCAAAATTGTGAAGAAATTTGAAGAGACTGGAGCGGTTACAAATATTGTAAGGCCTGTGCATCATCGGTTAGCTCGTTCCGCTGAAAATATAGTGTTGCCGAAGACCCGAATGTATCGAGCGTTATGGTAGTATTATAACCGACTTTTTTTTGGCTACTATTGAAGAATACGACTTGGAGAATATGTGGTTTCAACAAGACGGCACCGCAAGGCACATAACTCGAGCGAATATGGCTTTTTTGTAAGAGACATTTCCTGGCCGCGTAATTTCTCGTCGTGCCGATATTAAATGGTGTCAAGATCATGCGATTTGACACCATTAGACATATTTTGTGTATTTTGTGTTTATGCACATAAAAATTTAACTTTTGAGCACTTAAAAACCAGCATTTGTCACACTGGCTGGTGGTTTTTATATGAAACCTATAGTCAAATAAGGACCGATTACTAAAACTTTGATATACTGAGCAAAAGTTGCACAAAACTTCTTTATTCTAAATTTAGTTGTCATAGATATTACAATTGTATTCAAATTATCAGCATAAATGTGATTCCCAGGGCGGGGTTACATGGGAATTCTAACTAAATCTATACCGATTTCATCCATTTTAAATACACAACTTTTTGAAGATATCGAAGATACTTTTTTAAAATTTCGACCCTCTAGCTTTTTTCGTTAAGGCCCTACCGCACTTTCATCTGAAGGACAGGCGGATATAAACCCAATTTTCTTTTTGTATTTTTGTGTTTTCGTAAGTTTTTTATATTGGAGCTATGGTCAAATGGTGACCGATTGTGACAAAATTTTGCACTCTGGCTGACATTCACATAAGACTTCCTTGTGCTAAATTTAGTGGCCAAAGCTATTACAGTTTATCAGTTATTGGCATTTAAGTGTATCTATGATGGAATTCATGTGCTCCCGGGGCGGGGTTATATGGGAGCTCTAACTAAATGTGAACCGATTTCGTCCATTTCCAGTACTTTTGTTGCATATCAAAAATACTTTTGTAAAATTTTGTCTCTCTAGCTTTTGTAGTTAAGGAGCTATAGCGCTTTTATCAAACGCACAGACGGACATAAACCCCGTTTTGTTTTTGTAATTTTGTGTTTCCGCAAGTTTTTTATATGGGAGCTATGGTCAAATGGTGACCGATTGTGACAAAATTTTGCACTCTGGCTGACATTCACATAAGACTTCCTTGTGCTAAATTTAGTGGCCAAAGCTGTTACAGTTTATAATTTATTGGCATTTAAGTGAATTTTAGGTGAAGTTTAGGCTGTTTCCGTTTTTTATATGGGACCTATGGTTAAATGTGAACCGATTTCGATGAAATTTTATATGGTGTCTATTGCTTATATAAAACTTCTATATATCATTCTATTATCATCATAGCTGCTTTAATTTGTCATTTATTAAAATAAGCGATTAGCCTAGATGAGGTTATACTGGAGCTCTGGTCAAATGTCAATCGATTTCACCCAAATTCAATACCAAGGTTTTCAAAGAAATAAGGAATATCTTTGCTAAGTTTTGGTGACCTAGCTCTTGTTGTTAAGGTGTTATCGTGCTTTCAACAGACAGACGGACAGCGCTCAATCGTCTTAGAATTTCATAAAGACTGAGAATATATATCCCTTTTGGCTTTTGAGCCAATATTAAGGAAATAACAAACGGAATGATAATAATACCCAAATTCTTTTTAATGGTGGGTATAAAAAGCACATGAGCTGTGTTCCAGAACTACCAATACTGTACAATATTGTACAATTTTTAATCAGAAATTACAATTAAGTCATTTTTTTTCAGTACAGGAACACTTTCCTGTAGTTTCTGATTAAAACTTGTACAATATTGTACAGTATTGGTAGTTCTGGAACACAGCTATGAATTGTTATATATAAGCAGTTTTTGTAAGCAGAACTGAAATTTTTATTGCTTTTATGGGTAGAAATATATATTAGAAGTTTGATTGAAATCGGATGTCATTAACCCTTTTATTACCAGGGTCGAATGTAAAATTTTTATAATATTATTTTTTTTCAAAAAAAGTACTGGGTGTTTTATTCTTATCTTTCAATGAAAATTAAAAAAAAAATCATTCAAAGGCGCCTTAAAATATATATTAATAACAATTAACCCTTGAGTTCCCATGTGCTCTAAATATGCTATGAGTACGAAAGGGTTAATTTGTACAAAAATGTATTTAAAGACGCATTTGAACGATTTTTTGAATTTTAATGGAAATATAGCAATTAAAACATCTAATATCGATTTTGTTGTTTAATAGTGATTCTGAAAATAAATTTCCAAGAACAGGGTCGAAAAAACAATTTTGGTCTTGGAGTGGCAGCGAAGAATACCGGTTTTCAGCTGGTAAACTATAAAAATTTGTGTATTTCATTTAATCGCTTAAATTAAAATCAATCATTTGCAATTTTATGGAAATTTTTAAATTTTTCTGTTGATATAATGAAGAAATGTAATTTCTATAATAAACAATTGGACATTTTTTTTTCATTGTTTGCAGAAACAATTTGCTTCTGTTTCATTATGTACGTAAATAAATAATTAATTTTATTTTGTATATTTAAAAATTTGGAGGCAAAATATAGGTATTCGTACGAGCATGTCAGTATCCCAACGTCAGTGTATCAATTTATCTGTGTCAACATATTTTATACAAAACTCTGCAAGCACAGTGTCTGGAAAACTGAGTTTTTGAGGCATAATTTAAGATCTTGTGACCTGATAAGTAAAAAAGAATGTTGAAAGATGTATTTGTTGAGTTAACTGACAGTTATTAAAAATAGTTGACAGAATTTTCATTGCATTATAGTATTTTAAAATTTTAACCACTGTGCTCCACTTTATGACTCGACAATAAAATGAAAATATTTTATAATAAATTTCGCAGGATGATTGGAGGATGATTGCATGATATTTTATATAATTTTATATTATCGCTATTGTCATCATAACCATTTAAAGTTGTTAAATGTAAATGGGAAAGCACCATTTAGCAGTATAAAAGTACAAAATATTGTTGAAGCTGCATAATTACTACAATATAATTATTAAGCAGAAAAACATTTAATTAAATTCCTGGGAACGTACATATGAAATTACAAATGACTCTATTGTGATCATGCAAATGCATTGACTCGTTGGCCGTGATTCGTGATAGAACGGAAATAAAATCTTGTTTAACAATGAAAATACATATATTTAAGCTTTAAATTTTAATAAATTAAGTAGATAAAATTGCAAATAATATAAAATTGCATACTTCTTCTTCTGTTAATCATGACACCCAGTGAAGCATAAGTCCTCGACTATTCTTTTATATCGGACCCTATTGCGAAATGTTAGGCATACATTATTCCATGATTAGTTTGCTACTTAAAACTGCACATCAATTGATCTTCTCCATGTTCTAATCAGGTTCACCGACACCACGGCCTCCTTCCTGTAGATTCCAAAACAGCGCTTGTCGAGACATGTTGGTATTTGGCCTTCGAATTGTGTGGCCTATTCATCTAAATTTTCTTTGACATACCCCTATAGAAGTAGGGATTCGATTTGTTGCGTTAAATAATTAGTACCTGGTAGACCGAGCCTTGCTCGGAGCTTTATGATAAGCATTTTGAGGAAAATTTTAAAGTTTTTATATATTTTATATTATAAAGTGCTAAAATAAATTTAGAGGAAAGACATTGTAGAAATATTCAGTTAATTTTGAATTATTTGATTTATTTTGTCCGACCAACACATAGTTTGCATATTTTACAGTTTAACTCATTTTGAATAATTTTGGAAATTATTCATATCAACAGAAACCTCTGTCGACTCATGCGCAACAACTTTGCTAAAGATTATAGTCTGATCAAATGCACAGTTTACGATTTAATTCATTTTGAGTAGTTTTCTGTGGCGCCACCTGTCGGACTTTGCTTATTCCAATTCATAAACCTTCTTCGGCTTATCCGTAACAACTTTGCTGAAGATTATAGCATGATTAAATGTACAGCATACGATTAAATTGACTTTGAGTAAATTTCAGTAGCGCCACCTGTCGAAATTTCTTCATACCAACTAAGAAACCTTCGTCGGCTCATGTGCAACAACTTTGCTAAAGATTGTAGCATGATTAAATGTAAAGATTACGATTAAAATTAAGTTTCTGTAGCGCCACCTGTCGGAAATTATTCATACCAACTAAAAAGCCTTCGTCGGTTCATGCGCTACAACTTTGCTAATGATCATAGCATGATCAAATGTACAGTTTACGATTTAATTAATTTTTAGTAATTTTCAGTGGCGCCATCTGTCGGAAATTAGTCTTATCAACCTTGAAACCTTCGCCGGCTTATCCGCAATATCTTCGCTAAAGAGCATAACACAATGAAATTCACAGTTTACTATTCTATAAAGAACATACATACAGACAAACATTCATTTCTTTAAAATAATACTAATTTTTCCCCCTTTTTATTCCCTAATTTCTAAAAGTTCCATATGTATATTTGGTACTTTTTTGGTGCCAATTGAATTCGGTACATTTTTTTAAAACGCATTTAACATAATGTATAATGTTCCTATTCATATTACTTTGGAGATGTTAAGTTGTCATTTTATCCCTTTTTTACCCATTTTGGCTCCAAAATCAAAAAAGTACCAAATACGTGTTTCATGTTTTTTTACATCTATTGATTGCAGTACCAAGTTTCTTTCTATATTCTTTAGTTTAAAATATAAGAGTGGGTTAAAAGGGTGCCAAAAAAACTATTTTCACCCTTTTTTACCCCCTACCGGACATAGTTTCAAAAAAGTACCAAACACCTGTCCGCTTATTTTCAAAGCTGTTTAAAACGTAATTTTAATTTTGTTTCTATACCTATTACTTTAGGAGACATAGCGTTTTCGATTTTTTCCCCTTTTTACCCGTTTTTACCCTCTTAGAGGTAAAAGTTCCAAAAGTCCCTTCTTCTTCGACCTATACATCAAAAAAGATACCCACTGTCCAAATTTTATCAAAATCGTTAGAGCCGTTTTCGAGATAGCCATTCTATATATATATACAATTATTGCTCGTTTAAGAATATAAGATATCTTAATTTCTTATGCGGTTCTGCCACCATATGTATATTTAGGATTTGCTTGCGAAGGTTTGCAGGCGCTTATCGATGGCATTTGTGAGTTATCAAGTTTCGCAGCCACAATACAGGAGAGACTTGACATTCGAGTTGTATATATAGATTTTTAAATGCAGATTTTGCCTTGTTAATATGCGATTCAATATCCCCTTTGGCGCCACCTTTTGTAGATATCAAATTTTAAATACAGTTAAAGGTACCCATACATCCAATAACCTCGCTATCCACATTGATGTGCGTTGACTGAGGGGTTAACTTCCAGACATAATCTTTGTCTTGAAAATATTGTTTCCAGCCCAGCTGTCCCAGGTAGCGTTATTATTTTGTTGAAGGCGACATGAGCTTTGGCTAAGCGGATCAGCGTATTCCAAGTCCTCGAGTTGATTAAAGGGTGCCCATTGGGTACCGTGTCTACCATTTAGAGCCTTGAGCATATAGCTTATATTGTCGAAATATATATATATAAAGATAAATTGAGATGGTAGTGTGTTCGAGTCTAAGTGATTTTGTAGTTTGCAAACAATACTTCTTTTCGCCCTGTGTTACTCCGCATGTTTTATAAATAGTCAGTTTAAAGCACGCTGGTGATCGAACTGTGAACCACAACTTTCCTATTCCTTAAAGCTTCACTTTTTTGAATCAATAATGCATTGATCAAAACAACTTATGTACACATAATTTTGTGTATATATTCATATTTTTCTTTCGTCCTCTAACGATTTCGCTTAACTTCACTTAAGCTGTCTAAATGTTGACCTTGAAAAAATAAACAACTTATGTTTACATAGAACTTCACAACATATACTTTTTTATTTAAAAGAGCCTCTTAAATTTACTTAAGGTCCAGTTCAAAGCAAATTCAGGTTCGAAAAAGAGCTTAAGTATAGAAAATGTAAAATCTTCTGAATTTAACAATATTCTTTTTTTAAATTCATTATTTTCTCTAATAAACCTGTTTCCAATATATTAATTCATAAATTATTCGCAGAACTCAAGCAGAAGAAAAACAAGTAAGAAAACGCTATAGTCGGTCAAGCCCGACCATACGATACCCTTCACCACTAAGGTCAAAGGTGTTATTTTTCCTGTATAAAGACAAATATTTGCTAAATTTTGTCATCATACAAACATTTTCTCAAAACTTATATATAACCTGTTTCCGTCATTTGGACTTATATCAGAGCTAGGGTCAAATGTGGACCGATTATCTCGAAATTTAGCAAATTGATTACAGTTGTTACAAAAATTATGTATGCAAAAAATAAACTCAAAATTTTCAATATCTTTAGATTTTCGAGCGTTTTAGTGATTTTTTGCCTCATTTAGTGCGTTTTTAAAGAAGAGTTTGTATGGGAGCTATGGTCAAATGTGGACCGATTTCAATTTGGTACAGTGATTTAAGTTTACATAAGCAGTATTTGTTTTAAATTTCATGAAAAAATATTGATATTTGTGACCAATATGTCAATTCCGGGAAGTGGGACCTATGGGAGGTACCATGAATAATGGACCGATTTTGAGCAATTTCAAAAGCCATGGTCCCATTCTGAAAAAAATTATATGTACGGAATTTCATCAAATTATCTTTAGAATTGCGACCTGTAGTTTGATTAAAAGGTTAACATGGGGGTCCAGCCAGCCAGCCAGACGGACGGACATCGCAAAATTGACTCAGAAAGTAATTCTAAGCCTATTGGTGTACTAAAAGGTGGATCTAAGAAAAATATTTCTATGCGTTGCATACATCAGCACAAACTTCTAATACCCTTTCCACCTATGGTGGTGAAGGGTATAATTACACAAAATTGATGATATCTCAAAACTTCAATTTTCGATTTAAGCTATTCTTCCATATTGACACAGATATAATTACCAGTCAGTCGGTCAACATTTAACTATAGTTCTTATATATATAATATCCCCTTTTTATATTCACAATCAAGGAGATGTAGATGTGTATTAGAGTGGTTCGAAAACAAAAGTTGAGTCAGTCACCCCCTAGTATTAAAAGTAATGTAAAAATAATTCTAAAATTTGTTTTTTTTTTATTTTTTAATACGCCTACAAATACCGCCCTTTTTGTATTTTGTTAACTGTGTCGCCATCTTTAGTCCGATCATAACACTATATACACACACTTTATATCGGTGTTCACGGCTCTGTAAGGGCTATATTTCTCCCATTAATGGTTTTTTACTACTACGTCAATTGCTAATCATAATTTTTTAAAATTCGATTCGTACCCACCCTAAACGAATCGAGTGCAAATCTAGTTTTTAAAAGTTATGACTATAAATTAACGTCATAGTAAAAAAATGTAGCACTTACAGAGCCGCGAACACAGATATATAAAATGTTATGATCGGACTTAGAATAGCGACACAGAGAACAAAATACTAAAAGGACGGTAGGCGTGGTAAAAAAATATTTTTTTTTAGAAATGTTTTACCATTATCTTTAATCCTAGGGGGTGACTTTTTTTGTATGGAAGGAAAACAGCTCTTATGTACATTTAGTATATTAAGATTGTACTTACGAAATTAGATAGCTATCAATAAATGTTCGGAACTCCTAACAAAATATATGGACGTGCCGTATTATTATCAACGTGTTTGGAATTACTACATATTAAGCACAATAAAAAGTATTAAACGGTTATGGGACAGTATTTTGTGCAAAGTAAATACTAGGAAAACTGCTTAGATACTTTTAACCCCTTGACGTATTTCTACGAGTCTGACTCGTGGTACTATTTCTGTGACTAACATGATTATCACGAGTCTGACTCGTGGTGCAATTTCTGTGCCCAACATGATTATCACGAGTCTGACTCGTTTTGCGAGTGTTCTTAAGCAACAAAACTGGTTTGTTTAGTGCAGGTTGTATGCGAACAGTTTGAAGCGAACTTCGTTGCACTAATTGATACGCCAAGGGGTTAAATGCCGAACTATAAAGCTACTGCAACCGAATTTAGTCCAAAGATTTTACCAAAAACACCAATTACACTGCTCTGCAGCCAAATCCTCCTTTTATTAAAACTATGTGGACTATATAAATTTTGATGCGCTAAACTCAGATCCGTTGTCGGTTTTTTCCATCAGATCTGGATTTTTTTTTATGGGTGTGGCAAATTTTTCCCCTTAAATTAGTCAGGTACGGAGACCTATTTCGTCCTAACTCGGGAACGACTCATCCGATTTTCAAAATTATTAATTTCTAAATAACTCCAAAACGATAAGAGACACAGAAAAATTATATTAGACTAAAGTAAATGCAATTTTGTTATGCATCTTCAAGTGTTTTAATTTTGAAAATCGGATAAGTCGTTCTCGAGTTAGGACGAAATAGGTCTCCGTACCTGACTAATTTAAGGGGAAAATTTGCCACGCCCATAAAAAAAAATCCAGATCTGATGGAAAAAAGCGACAACGGATCTGAGTTTAGCGCATCCAGATCCATATAGTCCACATAGTTTTATTAAAAGGAAAGACAAAAAGTGAATTTTTGCAGAGCAGTGTTAGCTAAACAAATTTTTTTTTTTCAAATTTGGTTCAGCTGCACCCTCGTAGATATATGGGAAATGTTTCTTAATTTAACACAACTTGATGGTGGGTACATAAGATTCGACACAGCCGAATATAACACTATTATTTGACCGACCTAAGTTCTTTACTTCTTTAGAATCCTTAATGTGTTTTCAAGATATTTTTCTTATTATTATTAAAATTTTATTTAAGAACATGTTACATTTTTCTTGAAATTTAAATTTAATTCATTTTTAAGCTATTTATTGTGTGACCAAATAAATAATTACTTGCATATATTAGTTTTATCCTTATTTCGAGCTAAACAAATATTGTTTGTAATGACATTTATAAGGATGAAAAACACATTCTTAATGTGACCCTTGTAACTCTTTTTGATTGGGGTTTTTCAAAAACTGACAGACATTTCAAATTATAGTGTAAAGACAAGCAAATCTAATGCCAAAAGAATATAACGCTTAAAAAAAACATTAATAATGTATTTAAATAAACTACATTATAATGTATGATTATACACTATACCACTATAGGTAGGTGTAGGGTATTAAAGGCATATGGGCAAATCCTACATGACAGACGATACATTTGTACGGATTTTGTTGTACTTAAATGTATCCCAGTGTCGTTCTACACTAGATATGTTTGCACAGATTTCGGAAAATATTAGCCCATCGATTGTGCTATCGATGGCATTTGTTAATTTACATATTTATTTTGGAGGAAAAAGATATTCGCTTTTAAAGTGCTGTGACGGACGCTACAAAAAATGAAAGTGACTTTTTTTCAACACGTGTTTCTGTTATTTTCATCAAATCGGTCATATTAATAAATTGTAAATACATTTAAGATAGGCGAAAATCAGAGGATTATAAAAAAAGTTAGTTTCAATAATAAGTACCTGGGCGACCGAGACTTGTTCGGAGATTAATGATAAGCATTTCGAGGCGAATTTTAAAGTTTTTATATATTTTATTTTATAAAGTACTAACCAATTAAAATAATTTTAAAGAAAATACGGTACACAAATATCCAATTAATTTCAAATCATTTTATTTATTTTGTCCAATCAACACATGATCAAATACGTAGTTTAATATTTTGGAAATTGGTCATACTGACTTAGAAACCTCCATCGACACATGCGCTAGAACTTTGCTAAAGATCATAGCCTGATAAAATGCACAGTTTACGATTTAATTCATTTTGAGTATTTTTCAGTTGCGCCACCTATCGGAAATTGTTGATACCAACTAAGAAATCTTCGTCGACTCATTGGTAACAACTATCATATCAAATATCATAGCAAGATCATATGCACAGTTTACGATTTAATTCACTTTGAGTAATTTTCAGTGGCGTCACCTATCGAAAATTGTTCATGCCAACTAAGAAACCTTCGTCGTCTCATTGGTAACAACTATCATATCAAATATCATAGCAAGATCATATGCACAGTTTACGATTTAATTCAATTTGAGTAATTTTCAGTGGCGCCACCTGTTGGAAATTGTTCATACCAAGTAAAAAACCTTCGCCGGCTGATTTGAAACAACTTCGCTAAGGATCATATACAACTTCGCTAAAGACACAAATGCATAGTTTACGATTTAATTCATTTTGAGTAATTTTCAGTGGCGCCACCTGTCGGATAGTAATACCAACATAAAAACTTCGTCGTCTCATGCGCAACAACTTTAGCTAAAGATCATTGTATGAGCAAACATGGTCAAATACATAGTTTACTATTCTATAAAGACATATAGACAGAAAAACGTTAATTTATTAAAAAGTTATTACCAATTATTTCCCCTTTTATCCCCTAATTTCTAAAAAGTTACATATGCATATTTGGTACAAAGTACCAATTGAATTCGGTATTGATAAAAATGCAGTAAACATATTGTTACTATTCATATTACTTCATGAGGTATTGAGTTATCATTTTATCCCTTTTTTACCCATTTTGGCCCCCGAAATTAAAAAAGTACCAAACATGTGTTCAATATTTTTCTCTCATTTATTGATTGTATTACAAAATTCTTTTCTATATTGTTTGGTTCAAAAGATAAGAGTGGCCTAAAAATGGTACCGAAAAAACTATTTTCACCCTTTCTACCGCTTATTTTAACAGCTATTCAAAAAATAATTTAAATTTTGTCTGAATGCCTAATATTTTAGTAGATATAGCATTTTCGATTTTTTCCCTTTTTTATCCGTTTTTACCCTCTTAAAGGCAAAGGTTCCAAACGTCCCTTCTTATTCGACCTATGCATCCAAAAAGGTACCCAGTGTTCAAATTTTATCAAAATCGTTAGAGCCGTTTTGGAGATAGCCATTCTATATATATATATATATATATATATATATATATATATATATATATATATATATATATATATATATATACATATATATACATATAAATATTGCTCGTTTAAGAATATAAGATAAGATACATAAATGAACTGTTGCGGACGCTATGTGACGGACAATAGAGTTTTTACTTTTATGTTTTTTATTAGGAAAAAATTCATATTTTACATCTTTTTTAAGGATTCATAAATCAGTGAAAATAACGGTTTTATTTGTTTCCGAATTTCATCTCCTTCCTTTTCATCTTCGAGGTTAAAATGCGATTTTTGGGCACAATTTAATATTTCACAAAACGGCTACATATATATATTTATTTAAAGTTTTACACTTTTTATACCCTTCACCACCATAGGTGGAAATATTTTTCTTAGTATACCAATAGACTTAGAATCACTTTCTGAATCGATTTAGCGATGTCCGTCCGTCCGTCTGGCTGGCTGGACCCCCATGTAAACCTTGTAATCAAACTACAGGTCGCAATTGTAAAGATAATTTGATGAAATTTAGAACAGATCATTTTTTTGATAATGGGACTATGGCTATTGAAATTCGTCAAAATCGATCCATTATTTATGGTACCTCCCATAGGTCCGACTTCCCGGAATTGATATATTGGTCACAAATATAAATATTTTTTCATAATATTTAAAACAAATACTACTTATGTAAACTAAAATCACCGTACCAAATTTCGAGTTGAAATCGGTCCACATTTGATATCTCCCATACAAACTCTTCTTAAAAAACGCACTAAATGAGACAGAAATCAATAAAACGCTCGTAAATCTATTATCTTAAGTAACAACTGTAATCAAGTTGCCAAATTTCGAGATAATCGGTCCACATTTGACCCTAGCTCTCATATAAGTCCAAATGACGGAAAAAGTTTAAAAATATAAGTTTTAAGAAAATGTTTGTATGATGGCAAAATTTAGCAAATATTTGACTTTATAAAGGAAAAATAGCACCTTTGACCTTAGTGGTGAAGGCTATCGTATGGTCGGGCTTGACCGACTATAGCACTTTCTTACTTGTTACGTCTAATTTTTGTTGAAAGAATGCTGCGGCTAGCTGTTAGAGTGTCCCAAAAATATAAAAACAAATCAAATTTCAAAAGCATCAAATTTGCCCCACTGTATATTTTTTAACACCTAATATCTTAAATTTAATCTGTGGATATAGACAGTGTTATTGCTTTATGAATAAGACAGACATGTGTTCATAAATATTGTATTTAAAAAGTATTATTTTTTAAAAAATATATAAATATACTGTGACGGACGCTACACACTTTCCTATATATATTATTCCGTAAAATGCTATATTAACATCTATATATTTTTAGCCTAATGAAAAACATACTATAAGTTTTGTTACGAACCAAGTTCAACTGGAGAAAATAAAAAAAATTGCACAGTCAAATTAAAAAAAACCTTTATTTCTGTGACGGACGCTACACACTGTGAGACCTTTTTTACTTGACGTTATTTCTATCACTCCAATTACTTTTGATGGAATCTTTTACATCTAATTATATAAAATTTAGCAGACTTTGAGTCCCTACTGAAACTTGATACCTAAATGGATGTTTTTTCAATTTTCATGAACTTTTAAAAAACCTATTATTTTAAAAAATTTATACAAATTCGAGATGGGTGCAAATAAAGACCAGCCATTCACGAAGAGAGCAATCAAAAATTGTATTCATTATATATTCTGAAGGATCAATATATGGTTAAATTTTCAAAAAAAAAACAAATTCACGATTTTGTCAGTTTAAAAATTTTGTCCTTGGTTTAATGTTTTTCGGATTTGCCCATATACTTTAATAAACTGTCATGAAATCACTATAACTATTTGAGCTATTTGTTAGTTTACTATTGAAACTATTTATTTTGATAGACAATATTATATTTACCTAAAGTATTCCTCATCGATATAACATAAAACATCGTTTTATTGTCTTTTCATCATCATACGAGTATCATTGATATGAGCATCTATTTTGTTTATTGTAAATATTTATCATTTTTCAATTCTGCTAATGTGGAAAGTATGTACAACTTTTTAGTGATATAGCTAAAATATTAATAAAAAAGGAACAGCGTTTTAGTGTCGATGTCAATATTTTTTATTTGCATAAATATAAGCATACAGTGTCTGCAAAAACTTATCATACATGAAGTATTTAGTTAGAGCCATAACTTTGAAAGAATTACAATGGACCGAAAAAAAAATAAACATGGTCGTCCGCTAGAAGTTGTCGAATAAAAATCTAAATTTGTTGTATAAACTCTATATAATATAAGTAACATTCTAACTATAACTTTACAGAATTTTAAATTAATCACGATTTTCCCATGACATTTAATTGTAATTAAAAACTTAAGACTTGAAGTTATAATAAGACGTAATTCAGTTTACGAATGTCGTCTGTCTTAATAATGCAATTGCATTGACATTCTCTAGCGACTTGTTAAGGTTTAAAAGAAATATTAATTTTATTTTCTTATATTCCCAAATGCATTTATCACAAATCAAAAATATAAATGTGCAAATGAAATTTTTTAATTTCAACAATTTTTCAACTTCTCGTTCTTAATCCGAGTCAGTAATAAGAAGAACAAATAAATACATACATATATTTCTCATTTACAAAAACAGAAACGTTTCGAAAAAGACAAAGAAATGTCACAAAATAAACAAAGACAATTGAAGAATACTGTAGCTGATAATTACACTGTGCTAATAATAAAAACTTTAAGACCATGATTACATTCGATGTCTATGCTAAGCAATTATCTATTGAAAAGTCATCATAAGGATAACTTTTCTGTAGAAAAGTCATCCTATAGAAATGTCATTCTAAGGATAACTTTTCTATAGAAAAGTAATCCCAAGGATAAATTTTCTGTAGAAAAGTCATCCTAAGGATAACTTTTCTATAGAAAAGTCATCTTAAAGACAATTTTTCTATAGACAAGTCATCCTAAGGATAACTTTTCTATAGAAAAGGACAAGGACAACTTTTCTATAGAAAAGTCATCCTAAGGACAACTTTTCTATAGAAAAGTCATCCTAAGGACAACTTTTCTATAGAAAAGTCATCCTAAGGAAAACTTTTCTCTAGAAAAGTCATCCGAAGGACAACTTTTCTATAGAAAAGTCATCCTTAGGACTACTTTTCTAAAGAAAAGTCATACTTAGGACAACCTTTCTATAGAAAAGTCATCCTTAGGACAACTTTTCTATAGAAAATTCATCCTTGGGACAACTTTTCTATAGAAAAGTCATCCTTTGGTTAACTTTTGTATAGAAAACTTTTCCTATCGTCATATTTTCTACTGAAAAGTTTTCCTATCGTCATCTTTTCTATAGAAAAGTCTTCCTATCGTCATCTTTCCTAAAAAAAGTCTTCCTATCGTCATCTTTTCTAAAGAAAAGTCTTCCAATCGTTATCTTTTATAAAGGAAAGTCTTCCTGTGGTAATTTTTTTAAAGTAACGCCTTCCTATCGTCATCTTTTCTATAGAAAAGTCTTCCTATCGTCATGTTTTCTAAAGAAAAGTCTTCCTATCGTCATCTTTTCTATAGAAAAGTCCTCCTATCATTATCTTTTCTATAGAAAAGTCCTCCTATCATTATCTTTTCTATAGAAAAGTCTTCCTATCGTCATCTTTTCTATAGAAAAGTCTTCCTATCGTCATCTTTTCTATAGAAAAGTATTCCTATCGTCATCTTTTCTATAGAAAAGTATTCCTATCGTCATCTTTTCTATAGAAAAGTCTTCCTATCGTCATCTTTTCTATAGAAAAGTCTTCCTATCGTCATCTTTTCTATAGAAAAGTCTTCCTATTGTCATCTGTTCTATAGAAAAGTCTTCCTATCGTCATCTGTTCTATAGAAAAGTCTTCCTATCGTCATCTGTTCTATAGAAAAGTCTTCCTATTGTCATCTGTTCTATAGAAAAGTCTTCCTATCGTCATCTGTTCTATAGAAAAGTCTTCCTATCGTCATCTGTTCTATAGAAAAGTCTTCCTATCGTCATCTGTTCTATAGAAAAGTTTTCCTATCGTCATCTGTTCTATAGAAAAGTCTTCCTATCGTCATCTGTTCTATATAAAAGTCTTCCTATCGTCATCTGATCTATAGAAAAGTCTTCCTATCGTCATCTGTTCTATAGAAAACTCTTCCTTTCGTCATCTGTTCTGTAGAAAAGTCTTCCTATCGTCATCTGTTCTATAGAAAAGTCTTCCTATCGTCATCTTTTCTATAGAAAAGTCTTCCTATTGTCATCTGTTCTATAGAAAAGTCTTTCTATCGTCATCTTTTCTATAGAAAAGTCTTCCTATCGTCATCTTTTCTATAGAAAAGTCTTCCTATCGTCATCTTTTCTATAGAAAAGTCTTCCTATCGTCATCTTTTCTATAGAAAAGTCTTCCTATCGTCATCTTTTCTATAGAAAAGTCTTCCTATCGTCATCTTTTCTATAGAAAAGTCTTCCTATCGTCATCTGTTCTATAGAAAAGTCTTCCTATCGTCATCTGTTCTATAGAAAAGTCTTCCTATCGTCATCTGTTCTATAGAAAAGTCTTCCTATCGTCATCTGTTCTATAGAAAAGTCTTCCTATCGTCATCTTTTCTATAGAAAAGTCTTCCTATCGTCATCTTTTCTATAGAAAAGTCTTCCTATCGTCATCTTTTCTATAGAAAAGTCTTCCTATCGTCATCTGTTCTATAGAAAAGTCTTCCTATCGTCATCTGTTCTATAGAAAACTCTTCCTATCGTCATCTTTTCTATAGAAAAGTCTTCCTATCGTCATCTGTTCTATAGAAAAGTCTTCCTATCGTCATCTTTTCTATAAAAAAAGTCTTCCTATCGTCATCTGTTCTATAGAAAAGTCTTCCTATCGTCATCTGTTCTATAGAAAAGTCTTCCTATCGTCATCTGTTCTATAGAAAAGTCTTCCTATCGTCATCTGTTCTATAGAAAAGTCTTCCTATCGTCATCTGTTCTATAGAAAAGTCTTCCTATCGTCATCTGTTCTATAGAAAAGTCTTCCTATCGTCATCTGTTCTATAGAAGAGTCTTCCTATCGTCATCTGTTCTATAGAAAAGTCTTCCTATCGTCATCTGTTCTATAGAAAAGTCTTCCTATAGTCATCTGTTCTATAGAAAAGTCTTCCTATCGTCATCTGTTCTATAGAAAAGTCTTCCTATCGTCATCTGTTCTATAGAAAAGTCTTCCTATCGTCATCTTTTCTATAGAAAAGTATTCCTATCGTCATCTTTTCTATAGAAAAGTCTTCCTATCATCATCTTTTCTATAGGAAAGTCTTCCTATCGTCATCTTTTCTATAGAAAAGCCTTCCTATCGACAACATTTCAAAAGAAATTTCTTTCTGTGACTTATTTGAATTAGCACAGTGTTATTTATTAAAATTTAGTCCCTTTTGAATTATTATAAATTGCTTTATTTTTCTTGCTCTTGTCCTGTTTAGTCGAGAGATTTTTGGAGACACTGTTCATTAGACCGGTCCTTATTCTAGCTTTTTGGAATTCTTTTTACAGGAGGGAAAAAAATAATAAATAAAAAGAATAAATTTAATGTATTAGTATTTATTGACAAGATATTATCGAAATATTTATAATGTCTAATAATGGTAAAATTTCGCCAGTTTTCTAAAAATCTAAAATAAGGACTTATCTACTATTTTTGTACGAAATATTTTTATTTTTTAATTTTAATAACATGTTTATTTGTAAACTTGATAAATGTAAATTAGGGATGTTACCATTTTACGAATGATAAATTTTTAAGATGTACCTACCAAGCCTCTTTAAAGAATACCTATATTAAATATTAAATTCTATTCAAAAATTTTGTTATATCCCTAATGTGTAAAATTTTTGTTGATATTTATGTAGATTAAATGTTTGTTTTTTTATAATATACAAAACTGTGTTGATTTATTTCCATATTTAAAAAACGGGTAAATATTTTGTAAAATTTAAAAATACATAACTTATACAATAAATTAAATGTTTTTGTTGTTGAACCTAAAACTTATTTGTTTTTGGTTCGATTGTTATCAAGAAGCTAAAATGATATGAGTTAAACAAATAAAAGTATATCTGTTCAAATATAATAGTTTGTTGATTTTTAAACACTTTTATACAAAATTTTATATTTTTGAAAAGGCTACTACATTTTTTTATGTTTGGGAGTTTTCAAAGTTTCACAAACGCTAAGAAACAATTTTCGATTTTCCACAACAAATTTGTGTTGCCACGACTTAAGCTCATTTTTGTTTTGTTCTTAAAAATTTTAGAAAACAAAATAAAAACATGTAAGAGTGTTACATTCGGCTGTGCCGAATCTTGTATACCCACCATCAAGTTGGACGAGAGTGCAGCCAATTCAAAATGTTGACCAAATGTGGTATTGTTGGTAATATATTTGGACTCAATTCGGTTGCAGTGGTATAGTTACAAGTATTTACCTTGGACAAAATGCTGTTCCATAACCGAATATAGTTTGACATGATTAAGCAGGTTCATATATTTTGTTAGGAGTTCCTAATGCATCTACCGTGTATAAAGTCTGGACTTAACATTGATTGATAGCTATCTAATTTCGTAGATGCAATCTTAATATACTGAATGTACCTCCAAATCTTTTTGATTGTAGATATAACAAGTAAGAGTATTATATTCGGCTGTGCCGAATCTTATATACCCACCATCAAGTTGTGTTAAATTCAGAAACAGGGTGCATGCTATTGCTAATTCAAAATCTGGACCAAAACTGAAAAAAACGCTAAGCTAATTGGTATTGTTGGTAAAACCTTTAGAGCTTTATAGTTCAACATTTAAAATATGTTTCCCCAGTATTTACTTTGATCAAAATTCGGTCCCATAACCGGGTATAGTTTTACATTAATAAGTTGTTAAATACTTTTCGATGTGGTTAATATGTAGTTAGGCTAAACACGTTAATAGTAATACGGCAGGTCCATATATTTCGTTAGGAGTTCCTAGTGCATTCATCATATATAAAGTCTGGGCTGAACATTGATTGATGCCTATCTAATTTCATAGATGCAATCTTAATATAATGAATGTACCTCCAAATCTGTTTGATTGTAGATATAAAAAGGGGATGTTATATATATAAGAATTATAGCCAAATGTTGACCGATTGTTACAAAATTTTACACACTGGCTGGTATATACAGTGGTTCAAACGTATAATCGGACATCGGTATAACACTTAGTTTAAGTGCTTTTATATCAAGATCTTTTTCGATAAAAAATTCCTTTTGATGAATTTCGCTATAAAAATTATTTTATTTGTCTATAAAACCAAAAAAGAGAAAAAACAACAATTTATTTCATAAAAAAACAAAAAATATCAAAAATAATTCATATTTTGAGATCAAACGAATAATCGGACATAATAATAAATACAGACTTTTAAACAACTTAGAAAAAAAATTATTATTTCGTAGCACACACTTTGGATTCAATAACATTTCTGAGTCTGTTTTGCATCGAATTGACCAAATTGGCGCACACTTCCGACGGAATATTGTTCCACTCATGTAACAACGCTGATTTTAGTTCATTTATATTGTTATAGCTGTTTTTATACACTCTACGACCTAGTTCATCCCATAAATTCTCTATGACATTTAAGTCTGAGGATTGTGGGGGAGGACTCAACAGCTTAGGGCAATGGTGCATCAGCCAGAGCTTCACAACGGTAGATGTGTGCTTAGGGTCATTGTATTGGTAGAAAGCAAACTTGTTTAAAAACCAAGTTTTTCTTCGCTCTGCTTAACATTTTGCTTTATGATATCTAAATAGACAAACTTGTCCATTTTTCCATCTATTAAATGCAAATTTCTAACACCAGCACTTGACATACAGCCCCAAACCATTACAGACCCTCCCCCATAACTGTCGCACTTTACACAATAAAGAGTTATGTGATACGGTAAATTATTAATTTACGGCATATTTTATAAAAACTAAGTAATTTTTATACCTTATACAGGTCCTTTTTACCGATGAGAGTAATTTTAATCTTCACGGATCACATGGAAGGACCTTCGTTTGGTGTAAACCTAACACAGAATTTAAACCAACAAATACTCGTGCGACACTAAAACATGGGTCTGTGATGGTTTGGGGCTGTATGTCAAGTGCTGGTGTTGGAAGTTTGCATTTCATAGATGAAAAAATGGACAAACTTGTCTATGTACATATTTTAAAGCAAAATGTTAAGCTGAGCGCAGAAAAACTTGGAATTTTAAACAAGTTTGCTTTCTACCAAGACAATGACCCTAAGCAAACATTTGCTATTGCGAAGCTCTGGCTGATTCACCACTGCCCTAAGCTGTTGAGTCCTCCCCCACAATCCTCAGACTTAAATGTTATAGAGCATTTATGTGATGAACTAGGTCGTAGAGTGTATAAAAACAACTACAACAATATAATGGAACTAAAATCAGCGTATCTACATGAGTGGAACAATATTCCGTCGGAAGTGGGCGCCAATTTGGTCAATTCGATGTAAAATAGACTCAGAAATGTTACTGAATCCAAAGGATATGCTACGAAATATTTTTTGTATTTCTAAGTTGTTTAAAAGTCTGTATTTATTATTATGTCCGATTATTCGTTTGATCTCAAAATATAAATTATTTTTGTTATTTTCTGTTTTTTTATGAAATAAATTGTTGTTTTTTCTCTTTTTTGGTTTTATAGACAAATAAAATAATTTTTATAGCGAAATACATCGAAAAGAATTTTTTTGTTAAAAACGATATTGTTATAAAAGCACTTAAACTAAGTGTTATACCGATGTCCGATTATACGTTTGAACCACTGTATGTATATAGAGCTTATCATAGTTCCTAATTTTATAGCTTTTCACTGGCCTTTGCTAAAATTTTTGGTTTCCGTGAGGGTTTTTTATATGAGAGCTAAAGTCAAATATGGACTGATTCCTACAAAATTGATAAACTGATCAAAAGTTGCATAAAACTTCCTTGTTTTAAATTTAATCGTCATAGCTATTACAATTGTATTCAATTTATCAGCATTAATGTGTTTCCCGGGGCGGGGTTATATGGGAGCTCTAACTAAATTTGAACCGATTTTGTCCATTTTTGTAAAATTTTGTCCCTCTAACTCTTTTCGTTAAGGCACTATCGTGCTTTTATCTGACGGACATAAACAACCTTTTTTTATGTATTTTTGTGTTTCCATAAGTTTTTTATATGTGGGAGCTATAGTCAAATGGTGACGGATTGTTTCAAAATTTTTCACACTGGCTGACACTGACATAAGACTTCTTTGTGCTTAATTTAGTCTTACTAGCTCTTGTAGTTAAGGAGCTATCAGTTATCTGATGGAAAGACGGACATAAATCCCCTTTTCTTTTTGAATTTAGTATTTTAGATTTATTGGCATTTAAGTGTATTTTAGGTGAAATTTATGCTGTTTTCGAAAGTTTTTTGTATGAGAGCTATGGCTATTAGGCCTAATACCTAATACCTTCCATGTACCAAATTTTATCATTATAGCTGTTATAATTTGTCATTTATTAACAAATAAGCGATTAGCCTAGACGAGGTTATACGGGAGCTATGGTCAAATGTGAACCGATTTTGCCCAATTTCAATACCATACCAATATTTCTACTAAATTTCAGTGAGCTAGCTCCTTTCGTTTAGGCGTTATCGTGATTTCAACAGGCAGACAGACAGACGGACGGACATCGCTTAATCGTCTTAGAATTTCATAAGGATTCAGAATATATATCGTTTTTGGTTTTTGAGCCAATATTAAGGAAATTACAAACGGAATGACAATCTCAATATATCCCTATTCTTTTTGATGGTGGGTATAAAAAGGAAATGTTATATATATAAGAACTATAGCCAAATATTGACCGATTGATACAAAATTTTATATACTGGCTGGTATTAATGTAAAGTTTATTTGTGCAAAATTTAGTGACCATAGCTGACATAGTTTATAATTTAATAGCTTTTAACTGGCATTTGTGGTATTTTATTGGTTACCGGGATCGGTTTTTATATATAAGCTATGGTCAAAAATGGACCGATTCCTATAAAATTTGACATACTGACTGAAAGTTGCATAAAGCTTCTCTGTTCTAAATTTAATGGCCATAGATTTTACAATTTTATTAAATTTATCAGCATAAATGTGGGTTATATGGGGGCAGGGTTATATGGGTACTCTAACTAAATGTGAACCGATTTTACCAATTTTCAGCACACAATTTCTATAACATATCGAAAATTCTTTTGCTAAATTTTGTCTCTCTAGCTCTTGTAGTTAAGGCGCTATCGCGCTTTTATCTGACGGACAGACGAATATAAACCACCTTTTCTTTTTGTATTTTTGTGTTGCCGTAAGTTTTTTATATGGGAGCTAAACATCTGCATAGTTCCATCCGTGTATATCCATTTCTGTGTTTTATCATTTTGAGTGTGTATTGATGAGTAGTTAAGTTTTTTGTTATAAGTGAGTATTGTTGTATTCTCCCACTAAGTAAGTCTGAGTGGGTAAAAAGACAATGAGAATAACATATTTATTTTCCTATAGTTTTGCAAAATGGATGGAATGAGTATTAGTGGTTATACAATAGATAACTTATAGTATGTCGTATGAAGTTTACTTATAGGATAAAATAAAAACTAAAAACGACATTCGATTAGTTTAATACTTTTTTTTTTCAAACCTTTGTTGTTTTTGTAGGAGTTTTTTCAAAAATTTGTTATTTTTGTGAGAAATCTTTTAAAAATTTCTTCTTTTTATAGGAATTTTTTCAAAAATATCTTATTTTATATAGGAAATTTTTCAAAAATTTCTTATTTTAATACGAGATTTTTCAAAAATTTCTTAATTTTATAGGAAATTTTATTTTTTTTTTATTTTTATAGGAAATTTTTAAAAAATTTCTTATTTTCATATAAAATTAAAAAAAATATATCTTATTTTTACAGGAAGTTTTTCAAAAATTTCTTATCCTCATAGAAAATTTTTGATTTTGTTTTTTTATTTTTATATAAAAACAAAATTTTTAAATTCAATATTTCTTATTTTTATAGGAAATTATTCAAAAATTTCTTAATTTTGCAGAAAGATTTAATTTTTATTTATTTTTATAGGAAGTTTTTAAAAAATTTCTTATTTTCATAGGAACTTTTTTAAAATTTCTAATTTTATAGGAAATTTTAAAAAAATTTTTTATTTTTATAATTATTATTACAGGGAATTTTTAAAAAAAATTCTTATTTTTATAAAAAAAAATCAAAAATTTCTTATCTGATAGAATTTTTTTTTTTTAATTTCAAAGAAAATTTTTCCTTAATTTTTATAGGAAATTTTTAAAAAATTTCTGGTTTTTGTAGGAAATTTTTAATTTTTTTTTTTTATTTTTATAGGAATTTTTAATTTATTTTCAATTTTTGGAAAATTTTTATTTTTTTTTATTTTTATATGAAATTTTTAAAAAATTTCTTGTTTTTAAAAAATTTCTTATTATTATATAATTTTAAAAACTTTCAATTCTTAAAAAAAATTTACTCCGTCCCTTTATTTCGCTAATTTTATATTCTTTTGACATTTTTTTTCTTTTATTTCTATATTATTCATTTTTATAGTCAATTAAAATATATACACACAAACACTGAAAAATGTTAAAAATTTCTTATTTTTATAAAAAAAATTTGAAAAATTTCTAATTTATATAAGGAATTTTTAAAAAATGTCTTATTTTTATAAAAAAAAAATTTCAAAATTTTTTATTTGATAGAATTTTTTTTTTTAATTTCAAAGAAAATTTTTCCTTAATTTTTTTAGGAAATTTTTAAAAAATTTCTGGTTTCTGTAGGAAATTTTTAACTTTCTTTTATTTTTATAGGAAATTTTTAAATTTTTTTCAATTTTATAGGGAATTTTTAATTTTTTTTATAGGAAATTTTAAAAAAAAATTTCTTATTATTATAGGATTTTTAAAAAATTTCAATTCTTAAAAAATTTTACTTTTACCCTTATTTCACTTATTTTATATTCTTTTGACAATTTTTTTCCTTTTATTTCTATATTATTCATTTTTATAGTCAATTAAATATATATGTATACACAAACACTGAAAAATGTTAGTATTTCAACATAGAACACAAGTTATTCGAAATACTCATAAATACTTATATTTATCTAAGTATTTTGGAACAAGAAACAGTTGTAAACAGATAAATGTATCTTTCTCAACTTATAAGCAAAAGCATCAGTTATTGACTTTGTGGGTAGAGTGGATGAGCAAAAACAAAAGCAGACAATATCGGTTACACTCATTCTCTCATGTATACTACAAGTATTAAGTACTACTATGGTATATTCGTTTT
The DNA here is from genome assembly GCA_933228675.1 of Stomorhina lunata. Taxonomy (NCBI): domain Eukaryota; kingdom Metazoa; phylum Arthropoda; class Insecta; order Diptera; family Rhiniidae; genus Stomorhina; species Stomorhina lunata. The sequence continues at coordinate 39,385,038 of OW121743.1, read as the reverse complement.
TGATGAACAATATTGTATACTCTTGCAGACGTTTAATGGGAGCTATGACTAAATACGAACCGTATTTTTTGAAATTTTATATGCTGCCTAGGGCTTATGCCAAATTTTATCATCATAGCTATTATAGTTTGTTATTTATTAGCAAATAAGCGATTAGCGTAGGCGAGGTTATACGGGAGCTATGGTTAACCGATTTTGCGCAATTTCAATACCAAAATTCTCAGAGATGAATAATGATTTTACTAAGTTTCAGCTCCTTTCGTTTAGGCGTTATCGTGATTTCAGCAGATAGACAGACAGACAGACATACATACATACATACATATAGACAGACAGACAGGCAGGCAGACAGACAGACAGACAGACAGACAGACAGACAGACAGACAGACAGACAGACAGACAGACAGACAGACAGACAGACAGACAGACAGACAGACAGACAGACAGACAGACAGACAGACAGACAGATAGACAGACAGACAGACAGACAGACAGACAGACATCGCTCAATTGTCTTAGAACTTTATAAGGATTCAGAATATATATCGTTTTTGATTTTTGAGACAATATTAAGGAAATTACAAACGGAATGACAATCTCAATATACCCCCATTCTTTTTGGTGGTGGGTATAATAATGTATAGACATTTTTTGTTGAGTTTTTGTAGGTACTTAGGGGAAAACTCATTAAAACTTGATCGACTTATATTTAATTTTGCCTGCTGACAACTGTTGTCAACATTTTCTATTTTTATAGGAAAATTTTCAATTTTCTTATTTTTCTTCTTTTTATTTTTATGGGAAATTTTTAAAAATTTCTAATTTTTATAGGAAATTTTTCAAAAAACTTATATTTTTATTAGAAATCTTTCAAACATTTCTTATTATTATTAAAAATTTTTCAAGCATTCCTTTTTTATAGGACATTTTTTCAGAATTTCTTATTTTTAAAATTTAAAAAAAAAAATAATATTTTTCAAAAATTTTCTATTGTTATAGGAAATTTTTTAAAATTTCCTATTTTTTTATGATTCTTTTCACAAATTTCCTTTTCTTATAGGAAGTTTTTCAAAAATTTTTTTAAGAAAATTTTTCAAAAATTCTTTATTTTTATTGGAAATTTTTCAAAAATATCTGTTTTTTATAGGAATTTTTTTTTTTTTATTTTTATAGGAAATTTTTCAAAAATTTTTTATTTTTATAGAAAATATTTCAAAAATTTCTTAATTTTATAGGAAATTTTTCAAAAATTTCTTTTTTTTATAGGAAATTTTTCAAAAATTTGTTATTTTTATAGGAAAACTTTTCAAAAATTTCAAGTTTTTATAGGAAATTTTTCAAAAAATTCTTATTTTTATTGGAAATTTATATAGGAAATCTTTAAAAAAATTCTTATTTTTATTGGAAAATTTTCAGAAATTTCTTATTTTAATAGGAAATTTTTCAAATATTTTTTTTAGGAAATTTTTCAAAAATTTCTTATTTTTATAGGATATTTTTCAAAAACTTGATATTGTCATAGGATATTTTTCAAAAATTTCCTATTTTTATAGGAAAATTTTCAAAAATTTCCTATTTTTATAGGAAAATTTTCAAAAATTTCCTATTTTTATAGGAAATTTTTAAAAATTTTTTATTTTAATCAGAAATATTTTTAATATTTTTTTTTTTTTTTTTTTTTTTAGAAAATTTTTCAAAAATTACCTATTTTTTTAGGAAATTTTTCAAAAATTTGTTATTTTATAGGAAATTTTTCAAAAACTTTTTATTTTTATAGGAAATTTTTTAAAAATTTTTTATTTTTGTAGGAAATTTTTCAAAAATTTCTTATTATTAAAGGAAGTTTTTCAAAAATTTCTTATTTTTACGGAAAATTTTTACTTTTATAGGAAATTTTTCAAAAAAATCTTATTTTTATAGAAATTTTTTTATAAAATTTCTAGTTTTTGTAAGAAATTTTTCAAAAATTTTCTATATTTATAGCAAATTTTTCAAAAATTTCTTATTTTCAAAAATTTCTTATTTTTTTAGGAAATTTTTGAAAAATTGTTTATTTTTGTAGGAAATTTTTAAAAAATTTCTTATTATTAATGGAAATTTTCAAACATTTTTTATTTTTATAGGAAAATATTTAAAAAATTTCTTATTTTGATAGGAATATTTTACACTAGTACTTAAAGAGCACACAAATAAAATAATATTAAACATAACCAGCCATTAAAAGCAACTACAACCATACGAACACGATTCAAAAAGTTGAAAACAAATAATATTGAGTAAAATTTAATTGCAAAACTTTTATTTTTCACAAACAAAACATTTAACATAAGACCATAAAATCGGTTAGGAAAACAGCGGCGGCAGACTATAAAATGGATATAATTGTTCGGCTTTAAAACAGTAAAAATGTTAATGTTTCCCTTGTCCGTTCTACTCGTTTTGCTAAGTCAAGCATTTGTTCTACTTTACTTTTATTTTTTATTAGCAGACGTTTAATTTTTTAACTCTTATTCTGTGGAGGTGGATTCCAGCGTAAATCTCCAGGACTTAACAATCGGTAAAAGTTGTTAACATTAAAATAAGCAATAAAAGGAAAAAACATCAAAAGCAAACTTAATTCATAAACGTTTTTGTTAGTGGGTGTGTTATTTTTTTTTAGCGAGTTGGTTAATTTATAATTAGAATTTTGATGGTAGAATTTCAAGATGGGTTCATACGCTTATGGTAAGGAAGAAGAAAATGCATTAAAAATGCTTAATTCCTACTTTTTGAATGAAATTGCATTTAAAACGAAAAACGACCAAAAATTTTATTTTAAGGGCCTTTTAAATGGAAAATTAACAACCTGGTAATTAAAAAATAACACGGTGTCACATATGAGCAACTTTTGTAAAAACTTGGAAAGCGACCTAGTGGAGGTTATAGGTCTAGCTGCGGACATTTTCAAAAATTTCGAATTCGTGCAAAATTTTGAGCCATTTGCAAAAAACTGTGTTCAGCGATTAAAATTTTAAACAATTTTGGAAAGTCAGGGGATCAAGTTTTTACAAATTAAGTAAGTTTTTATCAAAAGTTTCGCAACAAAAGCAATTATTTCTACTTTTTTATACCCACCATCAAAAAAAATGGGGGGTATATTGAGATTGTTATTCCGTTTGTAATTTCCTTAATATTGGCCCAAAAATCAAAAACGATATATATTCTGAATCCTTATGAAATTCTAAGACGATTGAGCGATGTCCGTCTGTCTGTCCGTTTGTCCGTCTGTCTGTCCGTCTGTCTGTCCGTCTGTCTGTCCGTCTGTCTGTCCGTCTGTCTGTCTGTCCGTCTGTCTGTTGAAATCACGATAACGCCTAAACGAAAGGAGCTAGCTCAATGAAACTTAGTAAAAGCATTCTTCATCACTGAGAAAATGTTGGTATTGAAATTGGGCAAAATCGGTTAACATTTGACCATAGCTCCCGTATAACCTCGCCTACGCTAATCGCTTATTTGCTAATAAATGACAAAATTTGGTATATAGAAGTTTTGCATAAGCTCTAGGCAGCATACAAAAAATGTCATCAAAATCGGTTGACATTTAGTCATAGCTCCCATACAAAAAACTTACGGAAACAGCCAAAATTTCACCTAAAATACACTTAAATGCCAATAAATCTAAAAGGGTGTTTATGTCCGTCTGTCCGTCAGATAAAAGCTCGATAGCGCCTTAACGAAAAAGGCTACAGTAACAAAATTTTACAAAAGGAAGTCTTATATGAATGCCAACCAGTGTTGCAAATTTTGTTACAATCGGTTACAATTTGACCATAGCTCCCATGTAAAAAACTTACAGAAACACAAAAATACAATAAGAAAACACGGTCTATGTCCGTCTTTCCGTCAGAAAAAAGCGCGATAGCTCCTTAACTACAAGAGCTAGAGAGACAATATTTAACAATACTATTTTCGATATATTATAGAAATTGTGTGCTAAAAATGGGTAAAATCGGTTCACATTTAGTTAGAGCTCCCATATAACCCTGCCCCGGGAATCACATTTATGCTAACAAATTGAATAAAATTCTTAAATCTATGACTACTACATTAAGAACAGAGAAGTTTTATGCAACTTTCAGTCAGTATGTCAAATTTTATAGGAATCGGTCCATTTTGGACCATAGCTTTCATAAAAAAACCGCTCCCGGTAACCACTAAAATGCCAAAAACGCCCGTTAAAAGCTATTTAATTATGAACTATGTCAGCTATGGCAACTATATTTTGCACAAATAAACTTTATATTAATACCAGCCAGTATGTAAAATTTAGTAACAATCGGTCAACATTTGGCTATAGTTCTTATACATATAACATCCGCTTTTTTATATCTACAATCAAAAAGATTTGGAGGTACATTCAGTATATAAAGATTGCATCTACGAAATTAGATACTTATCAATCAATGTTAGGTCCAGACTTTATACACGGTAGATGCATTAGGAACTTCTTACAAAATATATGAACCTACCGTGTTGCTATCAACTAGCTTTTTTTTATAGAAGTTCGACTGTATGTATGTATGTACAGGAAAAGCTTAATGAAAACCGTATACTTTAGCCCAGTTCAGGGTATAACAAATTAGCACATAGTATTTTTTTACCATTTTTATTAAAATTTTATTCACTTGTTAAAATTAACAAGAATTAATTTAGCAACTTTAAAATTCATTTGTTTGCTTCCAGCAAAAATAGATTTTGGTAAAATTCTCATACAAAAGCAGAAAGATTAAATACGAATAATAAAATGGGTAAAATATGTAACAAATGCATGAATATGAACACATAATGTATATAAAATGTATACAAACGTACATACATACATGACAGGTATGTATATAAATATGAAAAACGAAACTTATTTGTTCTGGTTACTGCAGAAACTAATTTATTTAAATAATAAAATAAAACTAAAAGATAAATTTTGCGCAAGTCTATGATGATGTTGTCTGACTGACTGAGTGACTGACTAAATCTGAATCTTTTCATATATAAAATATTTACGAGTTTTCTTTTATGAGGTTTTACCGACACAAGTCTCAACATGAGTGCAACGAAAACCAAAATTTTATGGCTAAAGACATGAAAGATGCATGAAACTATATTCATTCCCATTTTATTTACATACATACGAGTATACACCATTCAAACGATATAACATTTTTACCTCAAGTTTACACCTTTTTTTTTGTTGTATGCAAACCATACAGACATAGGTTGTATTATACATATGTTTATGTAAATGTTTGTTAATATATGGTTGCCAATCTACACTCTACACGTGGTTTTATGTCTCTCTTTATTTAGGTAAATAACAAAATATGTGTTTACATTGGTATATAATATATACTATATATGTACATATGTATGTATATATGCATGTGTGTAAGTATACTTTTGCATATTCGTATCTGGCTGTGTAATGTAAACAACATTGTTTACATAATTGGATAGATGGTTGTAGTGTCATATTCTTAAAAAAAAAAGATCTAGAGAAAAATTTGGCATAGTTTACATGAAAGTTGGAATATTATACAAATGTGTACACATTTTACTACGATACATATATTTATGCATTGCAGAATTTACATTTACATACATATTTATGTACATATTTTTGTTTAGAGTAATTTACCTACCCAAAAATACATTTTGTCAATTACATAGATTTAATTAAATTTACATATGTACACAGAAAACTTGTTTTCGTATTTGTAACTATTAACTAATTAATTAATTTAGTTAATGGTCATGCATTTCAGGTAAATGTACATTTAACTGAGTGTTTTTACTACCATTTAAATAGAAATGAAATATTAACAATTTAATATCATAAACAAGTAAGAGTGTTATATTCGTCTTTGCCGAATCAAAATATGGGCCAAATTCGAAAAATATTTGTAACACTATTTAATATTGTTGGTAAAATCTTTGGACTAAATTCGATTGCAGTAGCTTTATAGTTTAACATTTAAAATTATCTAAGTGGTTTTTCTGGAATTTACTTTCCACCCAATTTGGGCTCATAACCGGGTGTAGTTTTACATCCACACACATATATATATATATATATATATATATATATATATATATATATATATATATATATATAATATCCACCACAACATTCCAATTGGAACAAGGAAGGGAACCTACGTTTTAACTCCGGCTCCGAACGGCAAGTTAGAGAAGTTTTACATAGCATAATACTCAAGTACCTGGTTGACCGAGCCTTGCTCGGGGCTTTATGATAAGCATTTTGAGGCAAATTTTAAAGTTTTTATATATATTATTTTATACAGTTACAGTTTAACTCATTTTAAATAATTTTGAAAATTGGTCATATCAACAGAAACCTCCGTCGACTCATGCGCTACCACTAAAGCTAAAGATTATAGTCTGATCAAATGCACAGTTTACGATTTAATTAATTTTGAGTAGTTTTCAGTGGCGCCGCCTGAAGTCGTTCATACCACTAACAAACCTTCATCTGCTTATGCGTAATAACTTTGCTTATGATCATAACATGATCAAATGCACAGTTTATGATTTAATTCACTTATAGTCTGATCAAATGCACAGTTTACGATTTAATTCATTTTGAGTAATTTTCAGTGGTGCCACCTGTCGGACTTTGGTCATTCCAATTGATAAACCTTCGTCGGATTATCCGCAATAACTTTGCTAAAAATTATAGCATGATTAAATGTACAGTTTACGATTAAATTGACTTTAAGTAAATTTCAGTGGCGCCACCTGTCGAAATTTCTTCACACCAACTAAGAAACCTTCGTCGGCTCATGTGCAACAATATTGCTAAAGATTATAGCATGATTATATGTACAGCTTACGACTAAATTGACTTTAAGTAATTTTCAGTAGCGCCACCTGTCGGAAATTATTCACACCAATTAAAAAGCATTCGCCGGCTCATGCGCTACAATTTTGCAAATGTACAGTTTACGATTTAATTAATTTTTAGTAATTTTCAGTGGCACCACCCGTCGGAAATTCGGTTTACCAACTTAAAAACCTCCGCCGGCTTATCCGCAACATATTTGCTAAAGAGTATAACATGATCAAATTCACAGTTTACTATTCTATAAAGAACATACATACAGACAAACATTCATTTGTTTTAAAATTATAACATTACTAATTTTATCCCCTAATTTCAAAAAAATCCATATGCATAATTGGTACTTCTTTGGTACCAATTGAATTCGGTACATTTTAACAATATTTTCCCATTCATATTACTTTTGTAGATGTTAAGTTATCAGTTTATCCCTTTTTTACACATTTTGGCCACAAAATCAAAAAAGTACCAAATACGTGTTCAATATTTCTTTCACATCTATTGATTGCAGTACAAAGTTTCTTTCTATATTCCTTAGTTTAAAATATAAGAGTGGGTTAAAAAGGTACCAAAAAACTATTTTCACCCTTTTTCACCCCTTATCGGACATAGTTTCAAAAAAGTACCAAACACCTGTCCGTTTATTTTCATAGCTGTTTAAAACGTAATTTAAATTTAGTTTCTATACCTATTACTTAAGGAGATATAGCGTTTTCGATTTTTTCCCCTTTTTACCCGTTTTTACCCTCTTAGAGGCAAAGGTTCCAAAAGTCCCTTCTTCTTCGACCTATACATCAAAAAAGATACCCACTGTCCAAATTTTATCAAAATCGTTAGAGCCGTTTTCGAGATAGTCATTATATATATATATATATATATATATATATATATATATATATATATATATATATATATATATATATATATATATATATATATATAAAAACATACAATTATTGCTCGTTTAAGAATATAAATAACCAGTGGCTAGCTGAGCTTTTTTATACCCACCATCAAAAAGAATGGTGGTATATTGAGATTGTCATTCCGTTTGTAATTTCCTTAATATTGGCCCAAAAATCAAAAACTATATATATTCTGAATCCTTATGAAATTCTAATTCGATTGAGCGATGTCCGTCTGTCTGTCCGTCTGTTTGTCTGTTGAAATCACGATAACGCCTAAACGAAAGGAGCTAGATCACTGAAACTTAGTAAGAATATTCTTCATCTCTGAGAAAATTGGTACAGAAATTGGGCAAAATCGGTTCACATTTCAATAAATTACAACTTATAGCAGCAATGATGATATATAGAAGTCTTACATAAGCCCTAGGCAGCGTGTAAAATTTCATCAAAATCGGTTAACATTTAGCCATACCTTCCATACAAAAAACTTACGAAAACAGCCTAAATTTCACCTAAAATACACTTAAATGCCAATAAATCTAAAAGTATAACAAATATGGCACAAGAAAGTCTTATGTCAATGCCAGCCACTGTGCAAAATTTTGTCGCAATCGGTCACCATTTGACCTAGCTCCCATATAAAAAACTTACTAAAACACAAAAACTCAAAAAGGGGATTTATGTCCGTCAGATAAAATCGTGATAGCTTCTTAACTACAAAAGCTAGTCAGCCAGTGTGCAAAATTTTGTCACAATCGGTCACCATTTGACCATAGCTCCCATATAAAAAACTTATGGAAAGAGAAAAATACATAAAGAAAAAGTTTTTTATGTCCGTCTGTCCGTCAGATAAAAGCAAGATAGCGCCTTAACAAAAGGAGCTAGAGGGACAAAATTTTACAAAGTATTTTGGATATCTTGAAAAAGATGTGTGTTGAAAATGGATAAAATCGGTAAAAATTTAGTTAGAGCTCCCATATAACCCCTCCCCGGGAAACACATTAATGCTGATAAATTGAATACAATTATAATAGCTTTGACGATTATATTTAAAATGGGGAGGTTTTATGGAATTTTTTGTCAGTTTATCAAATTTTATAGGAATTAGTCCATATTTGACTTTAGCTTTCATATAAAAAACACTCACGGAAACCAAAAATTTTAGCAAAGTCCAATTAAAAGCTATTAAATTAGAAACTATGATAGCTATGGCCACTAAATTTTGCAAAAATAAGCTCTATATATATGAGCCAGTGTGTAAAATTTTGTTACAATCGGTCATTATTTGGCTATAATTCTTATATATATATATATATATATATAACATCCCCTTTTTGTATCTACAATCAAAAATATTTGGAGGTACATTCATTATATCAAGATTGCACCTATAAAATTAGATAGGCATCAATCAATGTTCAGCCCAGACTTTATATATGATGAATGCATTAGGAACTCCTAACGAAATATATGGACCTGCCGTATTACTATTAACGTGTTTAGCCTAACTACATATTAAGCACATCGAAAAGTATTTAACAACTTATTAATGTAAAACTATGCCCGGTTATGAGACCAAATTTTGATCAAAGTAAATACTGGGGAAACCACTAAAATATTTTTAAATGTTGAACTATAGAGCTACGGCAACCGAATTCAGTCCAAAGGTTTTACTAACCTTTTTTGGTCCAGATTTAGAATTAGCTGCACTCTTGTAGATATATGAGATATGTTTCTAAATTTAACACAACTTGATGGTGGGTATATAAGATTCGGCACAGCCGAATATTACACTCTTACTTCTTTTATGCTTGTTTCAAATACGATCGTCTTTAGGGTGTATTCATGTTGGAGAGTTATTTATACTTGTTTTGCATAGGCTGTATAAATAAGTAGAGCAGAGTCAGAATCAAAAACGTCGTAAGTGCTTCTGAATATAAATATAAATAAAATTTCCGTCTTTGGATATGAATGGATATAAGTATAAAGGTACAGGGCCAATACACGCGGCATGCGGCTGCGGGAGTTACGTATGTAATCCCACATACTCAACCAACCCTCGTGGATGTGGATTCAATCATTTCCAAATACATTAAACAAACCGAAAAATGAAGTCAAAGACACTTGACTTTATTTTTTTTGAACTGTTTAAGCAATCGATTCATATTCCGAAATTTGACTCCCTTTCCGTTATTGCTCAACAAAACCAATGACATTTTTCATTCATTCAAATTTTATTCTGCTATATGTAGCAGAATACAATTTGAATGAAATTCTAAACCATTAATAAATATTTTATGTTAAGTCTTTTGATTTTTTATCGATGACCCAATCAATTAAGTTGCCACAATTAAACAAACATACAGAAAATTATTAATAAACAAAAAACCGAATTTTGTACCAACAATAGAGTTAAGAATTTTAAAATAAGTTAGTCTTAAGACCAAAGTCATTCAATAAAGATTTAAAAAATAAAATCTCGGTTGTTTTATTCCTTTTTTTAAAAAAAGAATAAAAACATAATTGGCGCAATCGCAATCGTGGAGTAAAAGAAATTCTTAAGAATTTTTACATAAAGAACCTTTACAAAAACCTGTTCCTAGTGAATTAAGTGAAAAAAAATTCTGGAAAAAATAAAACCAAACATATCATTTTTAAAAAGTGTTTTTTTTTTTTACAAAAAGAAAAAATTAAAAACAAATTGTTTAATATTTAATTAAACAAAAATTAAGAAACTGTGTTTAAATAATAAAAGAAAAAAAAAAAAGAGAGAAACAATTTCGTAAAAATTAGATAAAAACAAAATATTGACTTCAGTTTCAAAACAAAAATTCAAATAAAAGATTTTGAAAATTTCAAATTTCTAAGAAAATTTAAAAGAACCAAAACAAAAAAAAAAAAAAATTTAGAGAGAAAAAAAAAACTTTCCCGGATAAAAACAAGTAGTTAAAATAAAAAATAACAAAATGAGTAGATTCGATATCAATAGAAATATAAATGAAAATCAAATAGCAGAGGTCATCGGAGCCCAGGAAGAATTAATAAGTCAACTGAGGGCCCAGATAGAGGCACTGACACAACACCAACAACAGGCAATCAGACAAGAATTCCCATTAAAAATGAAGGATATATTGACTCAACTCAGGCAATTAAAAGCTCTCGACAACACTCATGATGTAAACGCCTTTATAAATTCCGTGGAGGCCATTTTCGCATTGTGTCCAGCAGACAATCCCCAACTCATGAATTTAGCGATGGCGATCGTTATAAACGAGAAAGTTAGCGGTGCCGTTGGAAGCTACGTCAGACAACTGGGAACTGGTGCTACCTGGGATCAGGTCAAAGCCAAATTAACAGAACATTATAAGCCAAGAACAACCTACAGTGACATATTCAACAGATGCAGAAATATAAAAGTAAGCAACCTTAGGGAATTATTTAATTATTTTGATAAGGCTAAATACGAATTAAGCCAAGTATATTTGTTCGACGAAAACAAACCGGACATCTTTAGGCCAGATAGGACTGATAAAGATTTAGTCAATATACTTATAGAAAAAATAGATATTCCCATGAGAATACATCTTAACCATAACACTACACTCAATGACATCGCGACGAAATATTCACAAATAAAAGCATTAGATGATCCTAGGACTATTCACTTAGAACACAGAAAAAATGCAAACAACTATTACAAAACAGCAAACAAAAACAGACAAAATCAAGACGAAACAATTCCAAGTACTTACGGATACAGATATAACCAAACTAACACACTACCAAACAGAAACGGTTACAACCAAAATCATTCAGCATCAAACATACATAGCCACAGACAAAATAACACGAACATACAAAACAACCTAAACAATAACAATTCAAACCAAACAAGGATTACACGAATGAGCAGATTCAGTCGCAACTCAGAACCAGAACCCATGGACATAGGCACCTTTCAAGAAGAACAGGTTACAGAAAATAAGGATCTAAATTTTATAGTATCGCCTCAAAATCAGTACTACCCATAATAAAAATTTCAATAGGTAAACAGACCATTAGATGTCTCATTGACACAGGTTCTACCACAAGTATCCTAAAAGAAGGAATACTAACGGAGCAATATAAAAAAATTACACTTAAAAACCCTTTGCCGTATAATACACTTAACGGTACAAATATAATTAAATTCGTAGTGACAACACCATTCCCAAAAGAATTTGGTTGTCTAGGGACACTCCAATGGAAAATAATCAATTTCCAAAATAAAAATTATTCGGGCATAATTGGCCAAAATTTCCTGCAACCTCTTAAGGCAAAAATCGACTATGAACAAAAATGTATACAAATACTAAACAACAAACTTTATTTTGAAGAATACAATTATCCAGAATATATTCATAACATTTGTAGTATACAACAAATAGGAAATAGAAATATAAGAGATAACATTGATTTTTCTCACATGAATACCGAAGAATATCAGGCAACCTTAAGGCTGCTTACTGAGTTCGAAAATCTCTTCTTTAAAGAAGGAGACTATCTATCATGTACAAACGAAGTATGCCATGAAATAGTAACCACAAACGAAAGGCCTTTACATTCTAAAATATATAGGTATCCTCAAATACACGAGGAAGAAATTAAACGCCAAATCAAGGAAATGCTTGAACAAAAAATAATAAGAGAAAGCAATTCCCCATACAATAGTCCGCTATGGATCGTTGAAAAGAAATTAGATAACTCAGGAGAGAAAAAATATAGAATCGTTATTGACTATAGAAAACTAAATGAGTTTACAATTGACGATAAATATCCTATTCCGAATTTAAACTCATTATTAGACAAAATTGGTAGGGCACAATATTTTACAACACTGGACTTGGCAAAAGGATTCCACCAAATTCCAGTTAGAGAGGAGGATAGAGCAAAAACGGCGTTTTCAACACCATTTGGACACTACGAATTTATTCGTATGCCATTTGGCCTAAAAAATGCCCCATCAACATTCCAAAGGTTGATGAATAAAATTTTACATGAATATATTAACAAAATATGCGTCGTTTATATGGACGACATATTAGTCTTCGGAACATCCTTGGAAGAACACTTAACCAATCTAAAGCTTATATTTAAAGCACTCAAAAAAGCCCACCTCAAAATACAAATTGACAAATGCTATTTTCTAAAAAAAGAAACTCAGTTTTTGGGACACATCCTTACAGCAAACGGAATACAACCAAACCCTGCTAAAGTAGGAATAATAAAAAGTTTGAAAATTCCAAAAAATACAAAACAAATAAAATCTTTCCTGGGTATGACAGGATTTTATAGAAAATTTGTCAAAGATTATGCAAAAATTGCATACCCCATGACACGATTTTTAAAAAAGGATCAACCAATTAATACATATGATCCTAGTTACATTACTTCTTTTGAAAAACTTAAAGACCTAATAACAAATTCACCAATATTACGTTACCCAGATTTCACAAAAAAGTTTAAAATCACAACAGATGCAAGCAACATTGCCCTCGGAGCCGTCCTTTCCCAAGATGGACACCCTATTGCATATGCATCAAGAACTTTAAACAAACACGAAACTAACTATGCTACTATAGAAAAGGAACTTCTCGCCATAGTGTGGGCAGTAAAATACTTCCGACCTTATATCTTTGGCAGAGAATTCGATTTAGAGTGTGATCATCAACCACTGAAGTGGCTGATGACAAAATATTCGGGTAAAGATATGAACCCAAAACTTCAGAGATGGCTTCTTAGCTTGGGAGAATACAACTTTTCAATTGAATATATTAAAGGAAAAACTAATAATGTCGCCGATTTCTTGAGTCGAATAAGAAATGATGAAATCAATGCCCAAATGGAAATTCTACAGGATCAGGAAGAAAATGGCAGCATGACGGTCGAAGTTGAAACGATACATTCCCAAGAGGAAGATCTAGGATATGCAATTCCAATTTTGGATACTGTTGTCAATCGGTTCAAAACACAAATAATGGTTTTAGAAGAAAAACCAAAAACAGTTGAAGGATTGTTTAAATATAAACGTATTTACATAGACAAGAATGATATTAACGAGAATAGGGTCTTGGATATCGTAAGAAAAGAAATTGGAAAAGGAAAGGTAGGAATATACTCTATCCTGAATGATCACGAATTTTGCAAAGTACAGAAAATTATAGAAGAGGAATTCTCTATGAACCCTCACGTTAAATTTGTTAGGTGTTCTCGACTGGCAAAAGATATTGAAGATGATGAAGAACTAAGAAAACAAATTGCTCTCTTTCATAAAAACGAAAGTGGACACTGCGGTATAACAGCAACTTTCGAAAAGCTAAAATATTTACTATACAATCCTCAGCTTAAGGAAGAAATAACAAAGGTCATTAACAACTGTGATGTATGCTCAGGAGGAAAATATGATAGAAACCCAATCAAAAACAAGTTTTACATAACAGAA